>JAUKWC010045165.1:0-47069 GCA_032356245.1 Endocladia muricata | reverse complement strand
CTGCAATACCTCGCACTTCCCGCATCGTCTCGCACTCCACCTCCCACAGCGCGCACCTCCCGCACCGCGTCGCAAGCTACACGTCTCCTCACTCTTCAACGACAGCAATCATCGCGCTCAATGCCTCTTCCAGGTTCCACACCACACCACACCGTCACCCGCACTCCCTCAGCCTCTCAACCTCCAACAGCCCGCACTCGCCGCGTCGCGTCGCCCCTCAAACGCATGACCACTCTTCAACGACGCATCCTATCTCGCTCAGACCCTTCACGCCCGTGTGAATACCTTTTCGAAGACGCTTTGCTTCCCTGTGCACGCCGTCGCATCACCAGTAAAAACTGGCGGTCAGTACTTCCTGTTGACGGCATGGTAACTTTGCAGATTTAGCTTTGTAGCGTCCCGTATCTTTGCGGTTTGAATGGGGCCTATGGTAGGTTCCCGGGTTCTACAGTTTCGCCCCCATGCCTTGTAAATACCCTAGATGAAATTACCCTACAGCGTACAAAATTTCGAAATCTTTTCAATCGCGGACACTACAGTATCGGTACTTTTTGAATCTCACCTCTTGTCGTAGTACCAATCAGCGATGCATGATGTTTTCTTGTCGACACAGGCAATAGGGTGCGTGTGTGTCCAACAGCAGGGCCCGTCCTCCACGTTGACCACTCCTGCATGCACGAAACCTGGACTATGTTTTGTGAACGCGGGAGTGCGCGCGACCCGACCTAACCTCTTGTACTTAATGAAAACAAGAACAAAGCTCCACCCGTGGAAAACGTCCTACCTCTCCATTCTCTCACTCCTCACGCCACCCCTTCTCCTTGCTGCTATCCTTGCCAGCCCTAAACATGCACTGCAAATAGCGTCACTACGTCTACTCGTCGTCCAACGCATACTCCCTTTCCAAACACGAGTAACAGTGTCACTTTCGAACACACCAAGCGGCAGAACTTGTCTCTACTCACTCGCAAGGTTCACAAGGCCCAGAACCTCCTGTCTACTACGATGATAACGTTCTTCCTGATGAAGCTCCGACGCCTCTACCTCCCTTGCTCCCATTACTGTGTCACCCTGATGCAGAACGGACCCTCAGAAAGAACGACCTCCTCATACAATCTATCGTAGTTTCTCCTGCCGAAGTCGAGAGGACTGCCGGGCCCCGCACGGCTGACGAGGTCATCTCTATCCTGAGGGCTCTCGAATTCTCTCCCGCCCGCTTTGGAGACCGCATTCGCTCCTCACAGCAGTGTCGCTCCCTCACACGCGCAGTTGTCCAGAAGGAGGTTCACCGTCA
This sequence comes from Endocladia muricata, assembly GCA_032356245.1. Taxonomy (NCBI): domain Eukaryota; phylum Rhodophyta; class Florideophyceae; order Gigartinales; family Endocladiaceae; genus Endocladia; species Endocladia muricata. Next base: position 45,775 of record JAUKWC010045165.1, on the reverse strand, counting down.
GGGCTTCTCCGCAACTAGTGTGTTGAAACACAGCGGTACGTCCTTCAGAACCGCCTACTTTTGGGACCCTGGCGAGTTCCTGCGAAAGCATTTAGCGCCAGCTAAAACAGAGTCTTGCTACTTTGGTCCTTGTGATGACCTCCCGCAGAGCGACATGCATCTTTTCGCGCATCCCCGGCAGACTGACCTCCATCGACGAGTTCGTCAGGACCTCAAGGAAGAAGTCATGGGTAGCGAGCTCGAGGATGTCATCTGCGACACTTGGACGTCTGCAACTCACTCGTTTATAGTTTGCATACAGATCTATACGGATAAATCCTCCACTACACTTAAAAACGGCGCCCTCGTTGCGTATCCTGTGCATCTCATTCTCCTCAACTTCAATGCTGCTTTCCGCCGACGCTGCATAATGTCCCGGCACACCGTCGTTGGATATCTTCCTGTCCAGCCCTTCCCCACCGTGGACCACAATGACTTTGACTTCCTTCCACCTTCTTCGACTACTCGTGCAGCACACACCAAAACCTCCGTGCTATACTCCGCCCTGCACTCTCTGCTATCCCCTCGAAATGGAAAGGCCCTAGTAGTCTTCACATACTCATATGCCTACCATCATCTCTGCAAATGTCACCCAGTCCTGACCAGCTACTGTGGCGACGTACCCGAGGCGAAGGACATCATAGGCACTCGATCAGGCACAAAAACCAGCCAACCGTGCCACCGTTGCGAAGTACCTTCAAATCTCCTTACTTCGTCCGCCTCGATCCCGCCGCGCACCACGCAGTCCACCATCCTCTTCGCAGAAAAGTGGCCGTCCTTGAGGCTGACGCCACTGCTCATGCATTGCTGGGCAGGCCAGCTCAGGCACGAGATGCCACCGCACAGGAGCAAATAACACCCGCCACCTGCTCTCTGCGGAGGTTGCCGTCCTTTCTGAAAAGATTCCCCCTGCTTCTGTCCAGTTCTCATCTTGACATGCACTCCATTTTCGGTTTCGAACCGCGGCACAACTTCCACCTCGGCATCTCCAAGCTAATCAAGACATGCATATTTCTTAGGCTCCACTCCCCCGTCTTAATCGCAGGGCAACCTTCCGCCGGCAACGGTCGAAAAGAGTTCAAAACCATCCGCACACCTGTCTTTCGAGAGGTCAACATGGCTCTGTCTGCCATTCAGAGGGACTTCTACGTTCCCGGCCTACACGTCGACTTCTCCGCCTCCGAAAAACACATTCTTCTGACCGGGCTCTACACTAATGAAGGAGTCCCCGACATGCTGGAGGCCACACACTATAAGTCCGTTGACATGGTCTTTCGAATCATCGCAGGAATCGTAGACTGTTGCTGTGACGAAGCTGACTCCGCGCCCCTCGCATCTTCTTGCGTTCAGTACTCAGGCATTGTAATAATCAGATCGAGACAAGGGCTGAAGAAGCACTGGAGCTTCGCCGAGGTTCGGAACCTAGAAGACCGTGTCAATGATTTTGAAAGCCTCCATGCTCCACATCTTTGGGGACCACCACCCCGCCAGGCTCAAAACCCTCAAGTTTCATCTTCTTATCCACCTTCCAGGTGACATCCCCAACTTTGGAATCCTGTAATATCTAGATGCCAGTGTTTGAGAACACGGGTAAACTGCATTAAAGCAGGACTACCGCTGCACCTCTGAGCGAATGGCAACAGCCATGGACGAGACCGTCCGCCGAATCCAGCACTCCAAAAACCCTGCTGCCGTTCGAACGCAGCCCGGCTCCTTCTCCCGATTGCGTTGCCTCACAGTCCTGCACGGGAGCCAATACGACAGGCACGGGGCGCGTCTTGTTCGGGAAGGCTTGAGAATGTACCTCCGCAAACTCGCTCACTTGAAAACCTTCGCCATGCCGCTGCTCGGAGACGGGGACGGCCGCCTCACCGCTGCGATGCTCCGATCACTACGCGGAGAGGCTCCCGACATCTGCATTGATCTTCTCGTCAAGCATGGTGACCAGGGCACCACTGTGCTGTTCGATCTTCTCCGCAACGAGCTTCTCCACCAGCATTCGGCCCACACATGTGACACTCTTCAAATTACTATCGTCATAAGGGCGTACGGTCTTGGAAGCTTCTATCCTTCCGTGAGCGACTATGATCCCAACGTGAATGTCATTCGAATCGAGCAAATGCAGAAAACAGGCATTCAGGGCGATTTTGCAAATAGCAGCTTCGGCTCGACGAAACGGCAGCGATTCAGGTTCGTGCTCCTGCCCTCTGACGACGAAGAACAGGCAGACACTGTATGGGTGGCCCAGGTTCTGTCTCTCTTCAGTACGCATGGCCGTGAATCAATGCAACCTACCGAGTATGCCTTCGTTCGGTACATCGATTGTATTCTACCAATCGACCCTGTTGATGACACTTTGCAGTGCGTTTGCTTGCGGTCGTCTGCAGATGAGAACGTAAATCGCACAGAATATCCCGTCCCGCTCTTGGAGATGCAGCGGCGAGGGCGTCAAGCTCCTGCTTCTCCTTGGTGTGGCGTGTGCAAGGCATCTGCTATCATTGGGACAGCCCACGTGGGGGTATCAAGTTCCCACATCCCCCGCTCCACTCGTCAGCTCCACTGGCCCTACCATCGCTTCTACATAAACAGGGTGTACAGAGATCTTGCTGCACGGACAGTTCTACGGAAACCCTCCCCTCCAACGGATACGCCATTCTGTCTGCATTAGAATTAAACACACGAGAAGACTACAATCCGTTTAGTCAGCTACCAACATACAAGCGCTGTTTACGCCCTTCTCTCTATTCTGTGCGTCGAGAGTTACTCATCCTCTGCGTCAGCAACAGCGCGCGGGAAAGAATCCAAAGTTGTGGCGGGAATTCGTGACAGGCCAGAGGCGCCATAGAAAAGTTCAGACGGTCCCTCCCTTCAGTCTACACGTGCAACATAGCAATCGGCAACACTGCCAAGCATACTCGAGATGCCGCCCGATAACCACATCTTTCGTACCGGCTCAAAACGTTTGCTCTTTGAACCCAACCTCTCCACGTTTGTGGCTACTCCAGGTGCGCATGAGAAGAAATCCTCGCCATCCTCTTTAACAAACAGTTACATCTCCTCATTCACCGACGCACACAGCGCCCCGTCAACATTAGAACCATACCAAGACATCTCTTGCGGAACAATGCGTCACAAAACGCTCCACACGCTGCATACCATCTGCGCGGTTACCAAGAGCAGGTACTCGGAAAACGCCAGGCTGTAGGTGTGTTGGCGCTGGCCGCCACAGCCCTCACCACGATCCAGACAGAATACTACTGTTTCCAACCAGGCATCCAGGCGTGCAAGTTGCGTGTTAGACCCGCACGCGTACGTCCCATCCCGTTGAGCAGGGTACCTTCGGAACTCCTAAAGGACACGTCTCCCCAAAGAAGTTCCAAACAGTACGTCACCCTCCTCAACATCACACACCTCTTTAGGTGCAGAGTAATCATGCTCTGCTTCATCGTCGACCTTCCTGCGTCGCCACCATGAAACGTCTGGAGTCCCTTCCTCCCGTTCTGAACCCATTAGCTTGACCCACGCTTCGAGAGCCTGAGGTGAGCGCTCCGCCCGCTCGCCGTCCGATCCAGACGCGGTCTTCCGCGACATCAAGAAGGAATACCCCGGGCATTGCAACAGCTCGTCCCTAGCGTTCCTCTTTCAAGCGCTCATCACGTCAGAGATTGCCTGCCTCATCCTTGCACAAAGAGCATAGTCTGTTGAAACAGACTCCTCGCAATCGCGGCGGGATTCCGGGTCCAAAAACAAGGATGACCAGTTCCCAGTGGCAAGCTCTGCATGCACGATTCCAACCAGAGCCGTCGCCTCATCGTAGTGGGAAAGCGTATAGTACTCCTTACGATTGGCAAGGGCCATCGGTGTAATCGACATGACACCCTGCAGGCCGTCCGCGGGTACCTCCCCCACCACGCACGGCTTACTGGGACCCGCCCAGTTCCGGACTGGAACAGAACTTGTTGGGTCCAGCTCAGCTATTTCGCGGTTGCACCATTGCAGAATCTGCTTCTTGATGGTCTTGGCAACACCAATGTACTTTGCTTCCACTTGTGTCACACGATTGCGACTATGACCACGTCCAATTTCGGTACGCGCTGTGGCCCGCTGGGTGGCACCGAAAATCTCGGGAGCCACCCGTACGCTCTCGTTCTGCTGCTGCTTATACTTGAGTTCGGCTTGTAGTTGCAGGAATTCTGAAAGCATTTCCTCAGTTTGCACCCGCACCGTAAGAAGCTCTTGATCGGCCTGACGTACCTTCTCTTTGTAGTCGCTGACCCTTGTCTTGAGACCAGGAATATCTTGCTCCTGCGCCCTGCCCTTGTTCGTCTGCTCAGCAAGCATCGTTTGTAGCTCTTCCATCTGCTCACGCGAGATCGATCGTGAGCGAGCTACAGCGGAAGTCTCCACCGTTGTCCGGGACGGCATGGGCGAAGATGGTGACTAAGAAGATCTCGCCCCCGATGCACCGGCAGGGTGCAGGGTACCACGATGAGTTTGCCGTACTCCACGGCGGCTGTGAGACCGCGCAGGGGCGGCTATGCTGGGCGTGCGGACGCCAGCTGCAGACGCGATTCCAGTCCAGACGGTAAAGCTAACTGTGCTCGAACTGCGGTAGGAATGAATAGACGCATGACAAGGAGGCATCTAGTTGGCAGCACGACCTGGTGTAAGTGCCAGTGTTGTAACGGGACCGTGAGTCGCCAGAACAGTAGCACCAACCGCTTGGTTACCTTTTGGACCAAATAGAGACGCCACTGGCGTTGTCCGGGGCGGCACGACCCCAGTTCACCTTCCTGCCGGATGGCGCTGAGTTGCATTAACCTTGCAGTTTCGTGCAGTTACAACGACAGACGCAGCCGGGGCATCATTCTTTCCCTCCCGCTGCTCGTGGTTGCGCTTGCGAGATCATTGCATCAGAACAGCCCTTCTCGTCATGATGGCCGGCGGAGCAATCGATGTTGAGCTGCACCAGAGGCAGAACAGGACAGACGGAGACTCGCTGAGAAGAAAAAGTTCGAAAAATATTTCTGAGTCGTTGTGGACTGAGCAGCACAAGTTCCATCTAGCAGCTGTCACTGGAGGTTGGGCAAGTGTAAAGTCATGCACACGCAGAGAGTGCCTGCGGACGTCTAAAGTATTATAAGCGTCAACGGTAGGACTGGAAGCAATGCATGAGGGCCTGCAAACGGGCAGTCCAGAAAGTATCGAAAGCTCAGACTAGGGAGGTGTCGCTAGTAACAGGGGGTGAGATCTGCACATGTGAAAATACATGGGCAGATAGATGTTGTTTTTCAGTTTAACTTTCGCATATCCATCTGCTCATGTGTATTCAAATGGGCAGATCTGAGCCCCTGTCACTAGTGGCATTCCCCTTGTCTGAGTTTTCATTACTTCTCAAACCTATTTTTCATGCTATAGCGGCGCCAAAAGGGCCCTTTTTTCCGGGCGACCTTTCATGCGGCTGAGCCCAAGTCTCTCTCAGCTGCCGGAGTGTGACCTGCTCGGCCGTAACTGGCTCTCAAACTGGTATGTACTGTTTAAGGTTGTTTATCTGTAGTCTATTTTGGAAGCTCCTCACACGTACTTCGAACTCAATTTTAAGACGCATAGTTTGTGAACAGCTCCTCGCTCTTCAGAATATCACGCGTCGTCCAGATCTTAACGCCTTTTAGTGCTCATAGAGCTCCCTGCGATAAATCCCCTCGGTCCTCGTAAAACTCAACGTTTGAGTCTCGCCCTCTAGAAGTACCTCTACTTCGGTCCTCCTCATCCACGGGCAGGTACCGGGGTCATTGACCAACCCGGACACACAAAATGGTGTCCGAACAATGTAGACGTTATGCCTCGGACCTTAACGGGACTTCGCCGGCCTTTCCACGAGAAGAGCGACCTGGTTGAAACATTCTTTTTCAACCCCCAAAATTCCACTTCCGTAGATCCCCGTCTTCTCCCGGGTGGTCTCAGGCAAGTCTGCGCACAGGAGCGTCCCATTGAAGGGGATGATCGTCTCTCCTTTCGTGAAGACCCGGTCCGCAAACACCTCGAGTCCTACACCTTCGTACTTCACCTTCGACGGACGCACCACCACACACCCCGCCATCGCTTCCACCGCCTGTAATGTGAGCGGGTCTTGCGTGTCCAACAAGGCGTGGTACTTCGCCGGTCAGTTGCCTACTGACGCCCGTGAATAGTGCAGGGGAAGTATGGCGTCCGCGATGGAGGTCGCAATAAACCGGTCTATGTGGGCCGGTAGACAATGATACCGCGGACACCCAGCAGGAGCACTCGCAGGGTTGTTCCCACTCCTCGTAGACACGTTCCATTTCACGCCATCCAAGTACCTTGTGGCGAGCTCCACAGCCCGCGGAGAGCCACGAATGTCGCAGGCGGTGCTCACAACGCTTTCGCAAAACGCCTTGAACAAGCTCGGTAGAGCTTGACTAACGCAGTCGTCATCCTTGTCCCATCACACGAAAGGGCAATGTCTCAGCAGCCCTAGGCATGCTTTCGCAGTCACGTGAGTACCACTGGAGAAGTACACCACAAGTTCCCCTGGTGTCGAATACTGCAAGACCAGCTCGCGCATGTGCTTGATGCTCTTCTCCTCACGTCGAAGCACCTTCATGCGACTACAGTAGTGACCTCTTCTCACCACCTCTCCGGGGTCCACCCGCTGGATTTGATCCATATAGTTCGTCCAGGCTGGGTCCGAAGACTGCACGTACCCTTTGCACTGGTAGCATACCCGGGCGAACTGCACTTAAAGCGGCACGTTCCTCCGCCAGAGGTGACCAGCCTGTTGCGTGACTGACGCGTGGGCACATCCTTTTACACCCGATTTTTGTGTGTACTGACCTCGAGCTCGGACGTGGACCATCGGCTGGTCCTCCACATTACACACGAAGTCCGTCTGCAGCCTCCCCCTCGACGCACTGGCCCCGTCACTTGCCTCGTCGTGCACCTCTCGGCTGTAACACTTGCGGCGCGAAAGCTACATGCCGAACTGTAGACCACCACAGAAAATAATTCCGTGGCCGGTTTTAGCAAGTAGTGGGTCGAATATTGGGATGGGGGCGTCCATGTTCTCGTCGGTGAGGACATCATGGGCAGAGTTTTCCGCACCCCGCTCGCTACTGGTGGTAAACGGAGGATTCGTCAACAGCAGCTGAACGTTACCCTCCAAGAACTCACCCGAGTCGTCAGTGTGATTATTGAAGAGGTCGTGGAAAGTTCAGCTGCGGACGCGGCAGTCCAACCTCATCATACCAAGCATTTCGGCGAGAAGGTTCGTCTATGGATTCTCCTCGGGGAGCGATTTTTCCGACACCTCCTGCGGCGGTGGCGACGAGCTAATACGGTTAGCTGGTTCTGGTGCTTCACGAAGGGGGTCGTTCGGCTTCGGCACTAATGGGTTGAGAGTTTACCGGAAAGCTTCACGACCTTGCCCAGTACGACTGTGTGCCACCACATCCCCCCGTTCGTTGTCACTACCCTCCAGTACCAACTCCATCTCCTCTTTCACACGGGAAGACAAAGAACGAGGAGGCTGCGTCGATAGTCCTACGCTGGCCGTAGTGGTAGTCGGTGTTACGCACCGACGACGATGCGGACCTATGTCTTCCGAATCGGTATCCGACAGCTCGGAGTCCACCTCGACAACCTCCGAACAGGAACCATCATCTTTAAGCGCCTCACGTTGAAGCCTCACGGCCTGCTGGGTGTCCCTGCTCAAGTCGGCAAACATACTTGGCAAGTGGTCATCGCACGACTCTAAGCGGTCAAGATACGGCCAGTTGCTGCGGTGCTTGACATCTTACAAAGGTTCGTTTGCAACGATGTCTTACGAGCTTGGCAGGAACACACTGGTTGCCGGTCGCATTGCCGCATCCTTCTCAGAAGTTCGGCCGCAGACTACCGTACTACTCGTCCTCTCCTCCGCACTTGCTATTCCATCTCCTTGCAGTGCGGCCTCCTGCGTGATGGGTACAAAGCCATCAGCACGTGACTTCAACGGCACAAGGTGCCGAAAGCGGGGACGAAATAGAAGGTAGGGTCTGACTAACGCCTCACACTCCGACACTCCCACTGCCTTCGCCAGCTTCGTCCATGCCCGGGTCAGGAACTGCAAAGCAAACGCGAGACGGTTCTCGCTTTGATTCATCTTCTTGAAAGCAAATACGATTTTGCTGCCGCGCGTCGAGTGGCATGTGTTGATCGCGTAGAAGAATATCAGAACCTCGAACGTTCTGGGGCGGCGCGCCGACAAGGTTCCTAGCAGAACAACTTCCCGAACCTTGCTGACCTTAGAGGGAATGACGGTTTTGCCAACAGTACGGGACACCCCGTAGTTCTTCTGCCTCAGGGCTACATCCGTGGTCTCCCCAATCATCTTGTCTTTTCGGGTCAGGAACACGGTTGACAGCGCTGCGCGCACTATTTGCTTCATCTACTTGCTACCCAGTCCGCGAGAGACCGGGTCGTCGCTCTCGATAGAAATGGGGAAGTCGCTGCGAGGGTTGTGCTGCTTGCTCTTCATTGCGGCACTTTATTCGATCGCCATCGAGGCCCCGTCGTCTGCTGCGATGTAAAAGTGCCCGAAGGGCGACATGTGGAAATTCGTGCGGGCAAACTTCGCGTTCACCGCGCGTGAGGAGATATTGTAAACAAAGGCAAACAAGCACACGCCGGCTGTCGCGGTCCGACTGAGTTCAGTCCGCGCAATGGTTGCGGTGCGATGAGAAACGAAAGAGGGAGAGAAGCCCAGGAATGACGGGGATGCGAGGAGGGAAGAGCAAAGCGTCGCAAGCGAAGCGAGTAAAACCACGTGGATCGAAGTGCAGGGAGGGGAGATGAGGAAGAAGCAAGCAAAGCAGGGAGGACCGCGTTCATATATTTGTATCGCAAGGGTGTGAGGCGTCGTGGTCTTGGAGCAGGTTTGCGCAAATTTGTATTGCGGACAAGGAGGGCAGCAGCCAGGAACACGACGTGCTCCCACACGCTCACGTTTCTGTTCCGTAATAGCAGTTATGAACAGTGCCGCCCCCTTCACGAAACTTGGAAATATGAGTAGATTTTTTGGGGTCCAGGGGGGTGTCACTAGTGACAGGTGCGGAGATCTACACTTGTGAAAACAGATGAACCGAAGGATGTGCCAAGTTTAATTTGAAAAATAACATCCGTCTGCCCATATATTTTCACCTGTGTAGATCTCAACCCCAGTCATTAGTGACACCCAAACGATCGTATAAATTACATACCTTTTCAATGTCAAATGCAGCTAATGCGGCCTGCTCGAAATTGCTTCTTTTTGTGGGCGACGATAGTTGCCAGCAACCGTGCCCGTCAAAACTCTTCTGGCCGTCGTGTTCGTACCCCTGTCGCGTTACCTGGTTCTTTTTTCAGTCTTTCTATTTTCTGCAATCACCCGTGCACCCTCACCCGCACAGGGGTTGTTTCTCGTAATTTCCGCCTTCACATTATATAATTCTTCCTCCGCCATTCCTGTTGTCGATCCTTTCCCGCAAGTCGCGTACTTCCGAAATGACAGGCAAACTTCCCATCACGACCTACACACGCGACTCGGTCACGATGGCCCTTGCGCCGCAGCTGGGCATACACTTGGAGCCGGAATCGCAGCCAGCGGGGACAGGGGAGGAGTTCCGGGCCGAAGCGGGCGTGCACCTCTCTCCCTGAGAGTTGCCACCACCCAAACGCCAGCGCCGTGATGTCTCAGGCCAGACACGCCCTTCGTCCAACTACTCCCCGGCACCAAAGACTGTGGGCGGTGAGGAGTACGATGTGGTTGCCGTGGAGGTAGAGGAGCAGCCGCTGTCGTGTCGGAGTTTCTCAAAAGCCAACTACGAGTGCACCAAGGTCTACGTATATATTGCGCAGAATATACAGCCGTAGGATGTACTTCGCGAAAGCACGGTCGCCACCATCATCGGCCTCCAGGGCAGCATGGTTGAGAGCGGGTACAAGTACGACCCTTGCGTAATCTCGGTCACAGTGCGACGGTGCGAGAATCCCTCGCTACTGGATCTCGCTGATGAGACGATCAAGGACCGCACGGTGTGGCGCGAAGATGGGAAGTATGCCATGGTGGACGGCCCTCATCGTCGCCGAGCTGCCCCTCGCCTGAAAGAGGGAAAGGACGGCACGGCATGGGTTCGCGAGCGCCTCGGCGTGCGTCTTATCCGCGGAAAGGATGGACAGGACATGACAGATACGGAAATTATGTCCGACGCGTTGCAGCAGAACACCTCCGCTGGAACGGTCCTTATCGACATGCCGTTCTTCCAGAACCTCATGAGTGTCATGCACTCCCTGCCGGCTCTCGCTGTGGAGAGCGACTTGGACCGAGTGGCATGGAGTCAGAAGCGAGCTGTGGAAGCAATGACGAAGGCCATTCTGCTCCCAGCAACCGGCCTGTCTGCATAACGTCGGTACGTACGCGTAGCTAAGATTCTTCTCCGAGACTCGGTCTCGTGAAAGTGCTGCACTACCTGACCTTCAAGACCTCGACCTCTAAGAAGATCGACGTCACCCACCTTGGTGACCAGCATCCTTAGTCAGAGAGCCGTCAGGTCGTAGCTTTCTCAATTGCGTCCGCGTCGCGGTTCATTAACAACGCGGACCACGAGAGAAAGTTTGAGGTTGGAGGCTTCTGCACGTGCCCGCGCCAGCTTTTCCAAGTATGTCTAGACTTGTTAGAGAAGTATGTCAAGGGAGAAGCCATACTTGTGACGAATTTCTGGGGACTGAGATTGCTTAATCGAAACTCCTCAGAACTTCCGTCATGGATCTTTATATGGACCAGATGCGTCTCTTCTCGAAGAGAGGCAACGACACTGCACAACATCTGGAGAAGCGGAATAAGGCGCGTGCTACGCACTCCGCGGTTGAGGTGAATGAGTACTTTTCTTCCGGGCTCAGCAAGCACGCCGCCCCGGGTCGCGTGACGACGCTAGCTGCTGTGCCTTCCACACGCCGCTCCGCCCGGCGTGCTCTTGCTTCACGCGCGACTGCACTCGAGCATGTAGTCCGTGGGCGAAAGGTCCGAAGAGTGATGCCCAGGACAAAAGCCCTTGTCTGGGCGACAACGGCTGCACCCTCCTCACGACCAACGCCTCGACTTGTGGACATTGTGCACTCGGGGAAGTCTGGTGTAGTGAAAAGGGCAGTGGGGCAGTCGAGACGAAGAGTCCCTGGGAAGACCAAGTCTGCACAGAAGGACACGGGCCAACGTGAAGGTGCCGCGCAGATGTTCGACGACAAGGTTCCGAACCAGCTGCCGGTCAGCAGCGCGGACAAGACCGTAGTACTTGAAGAAACACCCAATACTTGGGAAGATCTCGCATTCGACGGCCCGCCAGATCACGAAGATAACGAGGTGCGGCTGTGGGCGGCGAAAGACCCGTACCCCATGTTCTGGCTGCTTTCTATCCACATACCCATTGAGCACCGGGCACACATGTACCTCTCCGTCGAGGTCGTCCTAGCCGCGCATTGGCGCCAGTTCTTCATGGAGAGCTACGTGTACTTTACCGAGCTTGAGGGTATCCATGTGGGTCTGGACATCTGGAAGCCCAACCGGCCTCCGACACACCTCTAGAGGGACGTAGCAGACGGGGTTGAGGATTGTAGCAGAGAATATGTCTACGTTCAGAGGCGACGAGGACAGCTTCAGCACCTCGGCTACATTTGCCTTGAGAAATTCGGTGACTCCGGCGGCATGCCGCGCGGGAGCCTCACGCCCGTGATGTTAACGCCGAAGTCGAAGCTTTGCCCCGTTGAAAAGTTGTGTTTGTTCATTACGAGCACATTCACTGGGGAGAATGCACTGAGACAGGGGCCAACTGAGACCTGGTGGAACCCGACTGTCAATGGCGGGGAAGACGAAGGAGACGCGGCAAGCTACGAGGCGGGAATCGCCCGCTATTCCAGTTCACGCAATGTGGTGGTGGGACCCTGCGAATCGAGGGGGGAACGGGTGTGGGCTTTGCGAAGGAGTGCGCGGCTGGACGCGTGTGTGCGTCAGCTTGCTGCCTACATCGGTCCGAGGAAGATCTCTTGGAGGAAGCTGTTCATACTTAAGACGGGGGGTCGGTTCTTGGCTACTGGGATGGGCTGCCCACGGCAAGCGCCGGACAATGACTTTGACGAGTCATTGAAAACAGAGACACTAGGCGGTTACGCAATCGTGAGCGGGGCAGTGGGCTTCCCGTAGTGGGGGTGTGACTATTCACACGTTTTCGCATATGGGGAGGAGAGCGAGTAGGTGGCAGCGGCGGGGTTGTTCAAGATGAAGAAGATCATCGTGCCGCCCAACTCTGTGTTTTTTTGGGCATGGGCCTCTTCCGCACGCCGGGGCTGGGTATGACGACCGCATTGCGGATGAGTTAACGGTACGGTACCACGTCTACTTTTACCTGGAAGGGAATGGTATGCTGGACCAGGTCTTCTACGCACTGAGTGGGCTACCGCAGTTCCCGGCCAGGTAGATGGCCCATGTTAGTCGTAGGAGTGGTGAAAGACGGGAGGAGTCGGACAGTCGGGACGACGCGGACATGGTTGGGTGATTAGAATTGCCCGCGGGCGGGGGTAGTAGGGCAAAGAGCATCAGTCCTATTGTCGATGGTCCGAACTACGATGACCTCGAGGAGTCAAACGTTGTTCCGACAAGTAGTGAGGTCGATTAGATAGCTACTCGAAGAAGTGGTTGAATAGCGTGAAGTGGAATAATCTTACTCACTATATGCCAGTTTGAGAACCAGTTACAGGCGAAGAGGCCAGAATATAGGGCCTGAGATAGACTTGGACTCAGTCGCGAGGAAGGTCACCCAGAAAAGTGGGCGATTTTAGGGCCGCTGCAGCATGAAAAAGAGCTTTAGAAAGTAATGGAAATCTAGACGAGGGGGGTGTCGCTAGTGATAGGGGGTGAGATCCACACATATAAGAACACACGAGCAGAGAGATGTGCGAAATGTAATCTGAAAAAAATATCCATTTGCCAGTGTATTTCGACATGGGTAGATCTGAACCCCTGCCACTAGTGACACTCCACCGCTGTTCAAAAATTACTTACTTTTCAACGCCAGGAGGGACACGTTTACAACCTCTCTCTGACGTCGTCTCGAGTCTCAGTTTGATTCTACGCTTCGTGTGATACGTGACAGACCTGTTCAGCACAAGAAGTGCGTGCCTCCCGTTTCGCACGGGTCAACTGTAGTACAGCTACGGCAAGGTGGGACTGAAGTTCTGGCCTCTGTACATCCCACGTGCTTCCAAGGGTAGGTGGCCGTACAGCGTAGGATGAAAGTTGTTTCGTATGGATGGTTGCCGACTGGGCTGTATGCCCCAGCGTTGCGCTGCAGTTGGCAACGAGTCGGCGCAAAGCATGCCGTGCCAGATGCGCTCTCGTTCGCACATTGTTAACTAGTGACGGGGCCGTTCACGAAGCAGGCTCTGCTACACGAACGGATCGCGAAGAACAGAACCACTACGTTTCAGCCCCGCCGTACCTGTAAACGTCTGATGTTAGGAACACACTAGACGAACGCCGTCCAGCAGCACTCGTGTAGTGTACCACACCTCACGCGGATTACACGTTAGTCCTTGTTTGCTTTGCAGTAAGTTCACAATACTGTCCACGAAATGAGTGCAGACTTTTACACATAATCTCGTGCCAAAAAACGTCGGCAAGGCTCTGGTTAGGCCCGTGCACTGGGACATCTCCGAGCATAATGCTCAGTTCTCTAGACATACAGATGGCGCATTTTGCGCGTAGCGGTATTCAGTGCAGTGGTGCGAAATCCCTCGGAAGGCAAATAAGAGTATGAAGGGTCCAACCTAAGCCTATTCACGTGAGGCAGGCTACAGGCCATCATATGACACTGAGGTACGGAAGGTGAGATGCAGAACCGCAGTGGACTGCACAATTCGCAGTACGGGCTGGATGTTATACTAGGAAATAATCTGCAGGTAGTCGATGCAGGCGTTCACTAGACGCAGCAGTACAAAACATTTGTGTTTGGGAGTGGGCGTCCATGCAAAAAACTGCCGTACTACACGAACTCCACGTTTTGGAATGCCACGGAAGTGAGCATTCCATGGCATTCCAAAATGTGAAGTACGGGTGGACGGTTCCCCACTCTACTGCACCCGGCGGACGTCCGCATCCATTTCCGGAAGCACAAACGAACCGGGCGCGGCAGTTGAAGACAGTTTCTTTGGAAGTCCGCTTCCATACGGAAAATCGCGCCACTATAAGACTTCCATATCTGGGAACGGCATGGAAGTTAGCATTGCAATGCATTCCGAGAATTGCAGCATGAGTAGAAAGTTCTGCTACGCAACTGCATATGTTTAACGTCGGCGGCCGTTTTTTGAAACATAGGCGTACTGCCTTGCCCATGTCTTCTGCCGTGTTCTCGAACAGGATGCATGGAATTATAATAAGGCCTTCTTCTTGAGCGTTGTCCCGGTACAGCATGTCGGCAGTGAAAGTACTTAGATCATCAACAAGGGACAGGTTCTTCTCGAGCGATATTGTGAAAAGCCCGACGCTTCTGCGCGGAATGGCACTGCAATGGGCGAACTTCTTCAGAGAAGTTTCGTCGTGGTGTTCCGGCTCACTTTTCCACATCTCGAAGTGGAAATACCCACGGAAACAGTCTACTTTTCTGTCTGCTGGTATTCTCCACTCTTGTATTTGGGGCTGGTTTGGCTCAGCGGGGTCCAGAACCAACGTTCCACCCTGAACTTCGGTAACGTGCTTTTGTAAAGCCAAAAGCAGTTGAAGTCGACATATGAACACGATGCCCGTTTCGTCGAGGTACAAATGTGAGCAGAGCTCGTCGGGAATGGCAATCAAAAGTAGCCAGGGTTTTCCGCGCAGGCTGTCCCCCACGAGCGGCCGCGACCTCCTTTCTCCGAGATGTGCCGGGTTGATGTGCGCGAGTAGATCGCAACTTTCCCCATGGTTCTCCACCAACCGGATGTTGTCGCAAAAGTCGCCATGCAGATCCGTCGAAACTTTCTCGGTGAGCATCTGGGGGCACATTGGGGGCGGAGTATACTTCTCTCGGCCAAGTTCATTGTCTTTGCCTTTTTTTTCTCCCCCTTCACTACCCCGAACTTTTCCCCAGCTTCTTTTTTCGACTTCTCTACCATCCTCGCTACCTCAACGGACCCCCTGCACTCTGGAGACTTACCATGTCGTCGAGTTAAGCTTCGCAATGGTGCGGGCGCCTTGTTTCTAGATAGGGCGTTACTTGCGACAGTCTTTGCTATTGGAATATTCTGTGGAGAAACTGGAGAACCTGGTACAGGTGCGCGGGAAGTAGGAGGACGCCTGGCAGAGCCCGGTATACGAGTCGTACCCCTAGAAATCTTGGCATTCTCATTCTTGGCTGCGGTGTGGGCTACCAATGAGCCACGCCGCAGGAGCTATCCATAGAGAAACTATCGTAAGACTCTCTGAATGAAGTTGCGCACTGTTCAAGTGCGCGTCGTCAGCCTTCGTCTAGGTCGTGTTGTTGAAGGCCCGATTGGTCAGGACTATGAAGACGCAAGAGGTTTGGATGTAAACGTTTGCTACGCATACGTCGCGGTATTAGCCTGGCGGACTCGCTGCTAGCTGAAGACTGGCCCTCATTATTGCTTTCGCACTTTTGTTTTAACTGATTTCTGGCCGGTCCATGTTCTTCTCAGTACCGAGAACCTTCAGGAAGTGGGTAACAGACACGAGGCGCGGTAAGGAAGACTTCCAAACTCGATAGGCTCTCGTGGCAGTGTTTTGCTGGGTTCCATCTGGTCTGGTTTAGCTGTGCCAAACTCTCAAAACCTGGTACTACGGACAAATCGCACATGGGTGCGCTCGCAAGCACCCGTGGTGGCACTTTTTTCTCTTTTAAGCCAAGAGCAGCTCGGATTCAATGACGACCGCTCCCGTCAGCACATTTACCGTCTTCACGCAACACAGCACAGTCCTTGATGATATAACCAGCGATATGTGCCAGCATATAATTGGCGCAGAGTCGCGTGGTGACCTAATCTATACCCACGTTGTACTTATAGCTATCCGTATCCATGTGGGCCTGAAGCCTGTCGATGGTGGCGTGCGTGTTTTGAGGAATAAGCTTTCCATGCTGAATGGCGTGCGCCATGATTACGTGGACGTGAATGGACTCGTAGTCTTCAATGGACTCGTAGTCGGCCGTATAGCAACTCGGAAAGGACAAACATTTTTTTTTAACGTTCACGGTAACTATACCCCCACCCTCACGGTCACGACTTCAAACCCGCCAATAGCGGTTCTACGGCGGCCACCCGTGGCCAGACCTGCTCTGGCCCGAGTTTTTGCAGGCAAATGACCCGACTGACAGAGGTAGCTGCTCCCTACGGGCTCACGTTCTATCGTTGCAAAGACAACTGCGGCTGTGCCCAAACTCCCTACACAATAAAGCTGCGTGTTTGTTTGGGGAGAGAAGCTTTCTCCCTTCTTTCGGAAGTTCGACAATTGCGTGAATATACCAACTACGTGTACTGGAAGGGGGACATGTCGAAGTGGGAAAGTGGAGAAGTTAAGAGAGAACCCACGTGCAGGGAAAGTGCACGGCGGCGGTATGGACCGGAAACATGGAGACACGAAGTAGTATTGCAAGAACGCCGGAGATATGAAGGTGATGGGAGTTTGGTTGGGCTAATTTTGCAGCAGATGTGGTGGCCCTCAGAAGGGCCTAGTTTTCAGCCGGATGGGAAGGCAAAGTTTAGCGTTACAAACATATGCAAGTTTCGAGTTCGAAAAGTCTGTTACTCGTGAGAGGGGCAGCAATCTGTTAAATTTCTGGGCACGTGGAAAGATGGACTTGCCGGTTGAAGCCCTGAAATATTCCCTTCTGCCCATGGCTCTCCACATGAGCAGAGCACTACCGCTATCGCCAATGAGGCCCCACCATTTCACGAAAGCATTTCCTTCCAGACTTCACGACATACACATCCCAAATCCCTCCTTGATTTTGAATCGCGCCTCCCTTCGTCTTTGTCTCCCGTAAAATACACGCATGGCCTCTGAATATATGCAGCTCCTGCGTCTGGTCTTGCTGAAGTTACTGATTGCACGGCTATAAGAGAGGCAGAACGAAAAGCTTGGGTTTTGTCTTCCGTCTTCTTGTTGGGGACATTTGGCTCGACACCATCGGAAAATTGTAAACTCATTTTAGATTACGGCGATCTGAACCGTGGCCCCAGCAATCCTAAGTGGTTGAATCCGCTTCAGAAGAAACGACCCAGTTGCAAAGAAATGTGCCTACATTTGAACCGCTTCCTGGAGCAGAGACGATGCACTAAGCATACTCTCCAACCTACACACAGCGCGAAAGATGGAAGCGCTACGTTTGAGTCTTCCACTGGTGTTGACCCTCATTTCTTCCCTCGCACCAGATTGATGCCGTCGGCTAGCAAATGGGCAGCTTGTGACTCCATACGTGAAATACAAGGTGATCATTGTTCACGTCTTAGAATGCATGGTTCACTGTCGAGGAAGCTAGCACAGAAACTTGTACATACTCGCTTGCCTTCTGCTGCTGGCGCGATTCTTGATACGTTAGTGCAAGGGAGCGCCACATACCCAGCAATACTCAGTTTGGTGCCGCAACTCGTGGCGTGTTGTGCGTGTAGAACTCTTCAGGGCAGTGGCGTTCTATTCGTTGCCGTCGCGGTAAAAGTGTGGATGGTTTCGGGTAACCTCTTCGGCGTCCCTCTAGCTTTACTTGATCTTCTACCACCCAGATACGAAAGATGAGGTATGGTATTGCAATGTGGTGACTGACTCGCGGTACGAGCCGGATATTTTACAACGAAATTAGCGGCAAGTCGGGAACACAGATATTCAGTGCACACGATAGTTCAGGATTCTGTCTCGGTGGTATGCAGAGTTGGCATGAGAACTCTCCACGGGAATCGAGGTCCACTTTTCGAAAAGCTACAACTGTCACCATTCCATGGCATTCCGAAAAGGGGTAGTACGTATGGAACGGTTACCACGCAACTGCAGTCGGTGGGGCTCCGCATCCATTGTCCAACTCACCGACGCTCCAGAAAAAACCTGCTCATATACTACACATTACTCGTGCCTCCCCGTGAGATGGTCGGCCAACAATAGTTCACATATCCATAACCGGGACATAGCCACTCAGTTTAGTTGCGTTGCCGTTCGACGTGCGGTTAGGGTGCCCTGTCTATATGGTCCAGTTTCCATGTCGGGCAGTTATTAAGCCGGCATGTCGTTGGTCGAACCGCTGACATTCGTTAGGCCGCCTTAGAGTATATGCAGACCACGCCTGGGTATGGTACTTTAGTCTGCCTTATCGAACAACAGGTAGACTAGAACCCTTTGCGGCCTGTCCAATACTATCGCGCAAGAATGCTTGTGAGAATGATCCCTCGCCCGATGGTATTTCTGCGCCCAGAACCAAGGCAATTGAGTGGCCTGTTCTTGTCTCCCGAGGCTGCGTAGACTTCTGCACCAGGGCTTGTCACTTGTGAAGTGGCCTGGCATGTTCTGATCACACGGAGCCATGGCTAACTCCGCACTCTTTGGAAGGAGAGCAGCGTGAAGTCAATCCACAGCCTAAAAAGCGTTCAGCATCCGAATGCAACTAGGCCGCCGCCTGAGAGAGCGGAGCTTGCTGGACAAGCGGAGGTGTAGGATCGCGACGGCGTATGAAGAGCATAGCGCGAGTAATGCACACTCGTACTACGAAACCCGCGTCAAAGGGCACTCTAGAATGGGACCATCGATGGACCTTGACGGTGTAGTGCCACGGTATCGGAGGTAGTATGCTGACAGGACAGTACCCCGAGCGTTGGCAAGGGAAGGTTCGTAGCGAGCCGGGTTACGAGCAACACTGTCATTTAGTAGACTTTGCTACGGATTGGGAGATAGCCTGACAAACACCAGGTCTCGAAGCTCCAGACGGGGGAAGCTGTGGTTCTGGACGTGGAACACTCCTCTCACCACTTGCGTTAGAATGCTAGACACCTTCGTTACTTCTACACCAAAGCGCACCCTTTGTTGGAGAAGGCAGTGGATCCACTAAGCCGACATTCTTGCCCAAAAAACCCTTTGACATGCTCGGACAAACGTGAGGTCGCGCCGATCCATTCGCTCTACCCCCACGGCCACTGGGAAACTCGCTTAGAGGAACCAGCGGGACGAAAACCCACAACGACTCGAGACATGGTCCCCACAACTCACCTATTGTGAGTCACTTACTCCACAAGCGTGAAATCGTCTTCGTGGCCGCACGAACGCAAATGCAACGACGGATTACCATCAAAGAAAACGTCATTTCCAATCGTTGCGTATGTGAAGCGGCGACGACGCTCCGTCGCGCCCCCTTTTGCGCATGCGCTTGTCACCGGTTTCGAGCGCAGCTCCAGAGCAAGGCAGTACCAGTCCCTGCACTCCCGACGCATTCATGCGAACGATGAAAGCTGCCTTGAGCGTACATTAGCGAATATTTGTCTCTCATGTGAAGACATTCCAGCTGCTACGATATCAGGGTGCAGTACTAAGGTATTGCCGGCCAGGAAATCGTGAAAACAACTCCCAGACGATCCAACTGTGCACCAAATGGTTCTTGGCTCGCACGAAAGCTGTGCAGTACCGCCCATCCCCAGGACGGGCAAATGACGTACCCGCATAGTCATTTCATGGGCCTTTGTACGTACAGTGGTCCACACGCTGGTAAAGAACCGACCCGGTCACGTGTATCCTCGCCCCGTCGACCGCTCGCTCGTTTCAACGAGAGTCACGATACTGTCGTTGAAGAAGGTGCTCAAGCAGTCGTCGTCCGCACCGGACCACCTCTAAACTACCAGGACTTGTTCGGATACATGGATATACCTCCCACAGATTGTGTCCGGATACATTATATCCTAAATAATGGGCTTACCCGCGCATCAACGTGACTGCCGGAAAACTGGACTGAGCCCACTGAAATGAAAAGCTCGCAAAGCCCGTTCACGACGTCGAGATACCGTTCTGGCTATACCGCTGAGCTTCCGGATGGATAGTTTTATGAAGAGGGCTGTCGCCAAATTTAGAACACTACGCCACAAAGTCAGCCAACGGATAGAGAGAACAGAAACTGAGGCGCCTCTAAAGCACGAGCACCCGAGGCTTGAACAAACAGCGGCAAACATTGGGCACGAGACAGTAAGGTACGCGGCCTAGAGTAACGGCGCGATAGTGCTTCTGCAACAGAGTTGCACGAGAGCCTAAAAACGTAGCAAACGGCTGCGGAGCGCTAAGCCTAATATTGACGCCCTTCCACGCGCAAGTACAGACGCATGACGAGTACATACCTACTATGACGAGTGACGTCTCTCTGGTTCTCTTCGCAACTGACTTTTAACGTACGATGAGAGGAACCTCAGCGTAGGGAGCGAAGGCGCGCATTTGTGAGCATGTCCACAAAAATAGAAAGTCGCACGGGGCGAATCAAGCGAAGTCTACCGAAAATGAGCGCGTTCAAACATTTTCCGGTCTTGCTTTGATTCGACCATCAGTATCTCAGCAGAAACATGAAACCAGTACCACCGTACGGCTGTGGAATAACTCCTGGACCATTTCGTCGCAAGAAGTGTGCCGTTGGGTAGGTCTGCCCTAGTTATGCCACCCTCAGGGACACACTGTGCCAACACTACTGTCATCGGAAAAGAAGGTATGAGGCAGACTGTCTAGAGACGAAATGCCTGCCTTCTAAAACGCCGTTACGGAATACATTTATCCTATTTTTTACCTTTCTCGAAAATCGACGTTTCGGGCCGCAGAATAAAGAAGTTCATGACAATGTAGCGCACCGCAGACCATCACATGACCCACATCGCATATTCATGCGCCCCGGGCTTCCCTCCTCAAGAACTAGACTGTCTGGCGCACCTAAGCTTCATTTGTCAAACACTTGTGACTGCCACCAATGTCCGCCTTGGTGCCCCCGTAAATATAGGAAACTTGCTGACGGGAAAATGTTCCATGTAAAGTGAAAAATCGTTCTTCCTCCGTTAGTAAATTTACCGCGCGGGTGAACGCCATGAATAGTATCACTGTGAATTTTGCCGATAAGGGTGAGACGATCTCGGTACGCTGAGCCTGACCTTTCCGATCACGTTGAGCCGAAGGGTCGATCTCACCGTGAAGTTTGTGGGCAGTTCGCATGAAAAAGGGTTGTTTGCCGCTCCATCATCGCACACTACGCAATGATGCGCCATACCACTTGACATATTTGATTCTGCTGACACTAGCGTACGACGTGGTCGACCAAATACGAGTTATCAAAACGTAGCGAACCATCCAGGCCAATCATTCGCCTTCTCTATCCAACGCTACCCGACAATCGACAGGAGAGTTGAAAACAGTCCAGCTGCATCGAGTGGTCGACGGGGTCGTTCGCACTTTTATTGGAGAGCCCGCATGCTACTCTCTGCCAAAAAGCATTCGACTGTCCTCAAAGCGAGTGCGGTCGATACGGGTACTCATACAATTTTTCATTTCTCGTACACAATCGCAATTCGGTTACCAGAACATCATGTTCACGAAAGAAAAAACGATCTGCATTCATGTTTGAGGCTCGACACCATGGTGGTGCGAGCCGGGTGCTTTCAGTGTGTCAAGGTGCGTTATTGCACTACTGCAGCTGCTCGTACAATGATTGCGCGTATACCCAGAGCTCCCGCCCCAGTATGGTTTACGCCCTTTGCTTGTATCTCGAATGACTCGCCCCATGGTTTCTCCAGTACGCTTCATAATGCCCTAGCTTGGTCACGAAACCCCTAAAATTTTCGACTAGGTGCACAGTCCGCATACCCGCCCGAAATAGTCACGAGCAGTCCTGCGCACTGAGCATGAACCGCTGACTATTCTTGCGAGAAAAATACCATCAGCGCGAGTGTACTTACCCACGCCGGACGGGACCAGGGCACCTCAGTGCCTCCTTACGACCAAATACTATTCATAACCCGCCCTAAAGTACACACGAGATTCTTACATACTGCGCAGAGCAAATCTGCTTCGGGGATGGTTGTCCTGTGCGTACACCATGATTTCATAGGTCTGTCCGTTACCTCGAAATTATTTATCTTTGTCTACATTCGGGTCGAAACATCCCGGGTGCACAAGCCGACTTCCCCAACTCGGGAGCACCGAAGCAGTCGCTAAACGACATTACATGGTACAAATAATGCAGTATGCGAACCTCCGGCTAGAAGCGCAGCGTCGCACCAGTACGGTGTTACCGACTCCACATAGCTATGCTACCTCCCCACAAAACTGCTGTAGTTGCTTTTATTCTGAAAGTCCCGTTGCGTTTATGCGCAAAGTAAACCATTTCGGTACGTGACAGATAACAACAAGCGGTTGTCATTCCGTACAACCTACCACTACTTCACACTTTCGTTTTAATAGGTACACGTTTTCAAGTCTCCCAAATCGCTCGTTGCAAGTGTCTGTCTCGGCCCCATACGATGATGGTGCTCCCGCCATGTTGAGGTAAGCACCTACTTTACGCGGCAGTACGCGATTTGGCGCTCCAGAATAACGGGTAAATTGCATCGCGCCGCGGGAGGACACCGCTATATACCAAAACAGAGGGTCTGTCACCTCGCCCTGAGTTCTGGATTCTTTTGTTTTCAACGCTGACGATTCGGGTGGGTGCCTGGACTGTAAGGTCCAGCTGCTATTGAAGGACCACTTGGTCAATGCCGGAAGAAAGTGTGGTGTGGACAGGTCTGCTCATGGTGTCTCTACCGACAAGTACATGGACGCCTGTATATACATGCTTGATGCAATAGTTACGAAATCCTGCCATTGAGTCGTCTCCCAGAGTATTTTCCCATCCGGGATCTGCTGTTCCCTCCTCCAACGTGACATCATGGATTTCTATGACGACGGAAGTTACGGAGCCAGTGCGTCAATGGGGAAACTACGGAAGGACCTCATCTCTAAAATGGAGGACCAGCTGATTATACATATCCGGAATCGACGTCGTTACCTGCAAAATTCATGTGTAGAAGAATATGACCTGGTTCTGGTTACAAAGTTCGCTGGTCACAACTGGCAACGGAACATACCCCGTGAACTGCAGCTCGCTCGGGTATGCTGGATGGTCAATGAGTGGTTGCAGACGTCGCGCAAAGCACGGACAAAGTGTATGGATGGAACCTACCGGCTGGAGCCCCGGGAGGTCAAGAGAAGAATCGACTAAGGGATTTGCGTAAAGACATTTCAACCTGAGCAGAAATGCTTCGACCACATGCGCGAGTGGGTCTTGTGGTACTCTATACTAGGGGACCTTGTCGCGTAGCCATTCGGGGGTACTTGTACGACAACGAAGGCACGTACAGGGCTTCGGATACATCTTCGTTCCGTAGGATGTGACGAGGGTGAGATCAACGGCAGGAACGCTCCACCGAGCTTGACAACGGCTTCTAGCAAAAGAGTTGTGAGCGCTTCGCGCATCATGGGTGGCTTTTCACGAGTTCTGGAGCTTGCTGCAAGGTGCCTGGCTGCCGTGAAGAATAAACTGCCTGCAAGCAGGAAAAATTAACCTTACGGTTTTCACGGCGGGTGTCCAGGTTGTCACTGTCGACCGGACTGTGTGGTCTGGTTTACTACAATCCACACTGGTTGTTCAATGCATTTCCTGGTACATTCGCAAGGTCTGGTGAAAACCTAACTGTTCAGGTACGACGCCCTCCTTGATACGCAGGATGTGTCATCAGTAAGAGCGGTTGAGGTGATGGCAGGGTGTGTAGTGGCGGGTCCCTCGACGGTGATGGGAGAAATTCGGAGCTCGGGGTGCTTGCGGACCGGGTTATCGCGAAAACGGGGGTAAACTTTCTCCTATCTGAAACGCTTCTGTACGCGAAATTGCTTCAGCGGACGCGTGAGAAAGAGAAGGACTACGGTGGTCAAAGTTTGGGCGTACGAAACGGACAGTTTAACGGGGTACCCCTTCTCGGAAAAACGTGGATGTAGCCATTTGAAGTGCCGAGGCGTCAGCTCTACATCTTACTGGCACAGTTTGTTGTCGGTGACCTGGTGATTGACGCTTGGTACATGTCTGGGGATGTGGAAACATAGAACAGCGGTACCTCTAAAGCGCGAGACACAAGCATGGAGTTCTCCGAGGACCAACGGGAGCTTTGGCAGAGATGCACACCTCCACGCAGGCTTTCTACAATCTGATTGACAGGTGCAATTGTGAAGGGCGGGAAGCTGTTCACAAATTACGAAGATGTGTTCTACTTCTGAGCCCATGATAAGAGTTCTGAACATAGCGTGCAGTGTGACCACCTCAGGCACTACATGCGACTGCTGGACTCAGTCATTGCGAGAGTGCTGCATCACTGTTCCTGACGCGGACAGAACTGTACTCACGCGCAAAAATGATAGCCCAGGAAGATGCGAAATGTTCTTGCCGCTGTAATAGAAACATGTGGTTTGATACGGAAGGGACCTGTTGAATCGAGGGGCATCAGTAGTGACAGGGGTAGCAGTTCACTTGTATAGAACTTCATAAGTAGATGTATGTTCTTTCTTGGCTCAATTTCTTGTACATCCGTCTGCCTATGTATGTCCACATAAGCAAGTCACTATTCCTGTCCCTGTTGACACGCCCTCCAACCCTGAAACTCGTTTTCGTTTTCGAACAATAAGTTCTATCCGTCCATCCCACTTCAGATTGCATCGATATGGGCCCCGCGCCTTTTGCCACCAACTTTGCACGTTGACCTGCTGTCTGCTTCGTGTCCATGTCCCTCTTCCGCTACAAATTAATCTCTCCGTACTTCCTGTCTCTACAATCATCTTGATATCTTCCGCCACAACAAAAAAAAAACGCTTGTTTTCCTCTTTCCCGTTACGAAACCGACTTGCCTCCATTCATTTTCTGCACCCCTTCTTACGGCTGATATTCTTTCCAGATAACCAAAAAACTTCCCATTCAAGCCTCAACCTCGAACGCTCTAACGTTGGCCGCGGAGTGGCAGCCTGAGGTTCGACCGAAGCCGGAACCGCAGCCGGCGGCAGCGAAAACATCGTAGTGCGAAGCAATTGTAAAACCCTCTGGGTCCGGGTTGCATCGAGCGAACGGCTATGCTTGGACTCCTCGGGCAAGGGATGACGTTCGCCTCACTGCTTTCCACCGCCAGACGATTGCGGCGGTGAGAATTTTGTTGGGGATGTCGTGAATTTCGAAAAGCAGCCCATGTTCAGGTCGACTTTCTCAAACGCCTACTACGCACCCATCGAGGTCTCCACATGCAGTGTACAGACTATGCCGACGCATCACGGTCTCCGTAATTGTACGGATGCCACCATCGATCGACTTCAGGCGAACATCGTTGATTATGGCCGCAAGTGTGACCTTGGCGTCAAGTTCGTCTCATAGCAACGCTCCAATAACCCCTCGGTTCTGTACACGGCTGCCGAGACCATCAAAGACAGTGCGGTGCTGCTTGAGCGCTTCAGGTCTGGTGTGGTCGACGGCGTCTAACCCTGCTAAGCCATTCTTAGTCTGAAAGAGGAAAACGACGGCGCAGTATGGCCCCACGAGCGCCTGTGCGTGCGTCCTTGTCCGCCAAAAGGATGGATGGGACGTCACAGATACGTAAATAATGTCGGATGCGCCCCAGCACAACACCTCCGCAGGACTAATCCGCTTCGAGAATTCCTTCTTCTACTATCTCGTGAGTGTCACCCACTTCGTGCAGGCTATTTCTACCCTCTAGCGTTGCGTTCAAAAATAACTAGTGAAGCAAGGACCAACGCCATTCTAATTCCAGCAACTGTCCCACCTGCCTATCATCGCTACATACACCTCGCCAAGATCGTCCTCCGACATTCATGCCTCGTGAGAATGCGGAGCAACCTGGCCTTCGACGTCCCGATCTCGGAGAGGCCCTACATCACGAGGCTCAACGACGCGCGTCGTCGGGCAGAGAGCCCTATCGTCAATGCTCTGTTCATGACTTCCGCGTCGTGGTTCATTGACAATCTGGATGGCGACGGAAGGTATGAATCTTCAATTTTCTATGAGTGCGCACGAATGTTTGTCCGAACCGAGCTAGACTTGTTCGATACGTGTGATAAACATAATCGCCTAACTTACGAACAATCTCTCGAGTCTCAGAATACGCAATCTAAACTTTTCAGAATTTCCATCGAAGAGCTTCACCTTTACCACATGCGCGTCTTTTGGAAGGGAAACAAAACCTCTTCACGAGGTCTGAACAAGATCAACAAGTCCCGTTCTACAAACTCTGTGAGCATGGTAGCTGAGCACTTGGCTCCCTGGCTACGGAAGAGCCCGTCCCCGACTCGCGTGACGACTCAAGTTGGTGAGCTTGATAGAAACAGCTCTGCCTCGTGTAATCCTGCTTCGCGCGCGACTGCATCCGGTTCTGCAGTCACTCCACAGATCGGCTCAACAGCGCTGGCTGCCACAAAATCGCTCTTCAGAAAGGATTAAGCCGCACTCCTTTCCGCGTCACTATCTCAAGCTTTGGAGGTTCCGTAGTCGGTGGAGTGCAACGAATCTGAAACGACGGCGGGGCAATGGGAAAAAAAGGCTGCGGAGAAGGCTAGCGGTGAGAACGAAAAGAAGCAGAACGCCAAAAAGACGGAAGCGGCCAGGGGGAACATGGACCGTTCCTAACGCACCGTGGAGATGCTCGAAGACAAAGTGCCAAACATGCTGCCAGTCAATACGACCAACACCATCTCTGTATTTCATCCCAACCGCGAATTGTTAGGCTAGCTCCCGTGTGTGTGCCAGCAACGTGTCCAGGAAGAATAGTTGCGACTGGTCATGGAGGACGACCTGAACCCCACATTCTTGCGGATTCCAATTCACACGCCCACCGGGCGCCAACCGCACTGAAACCTCGCGACCAAGAAAGTCGTATCCTAGCATCAGCTTTGGTTCTCTACGAGTATTATCGTGCACTTTACCAAGCTTGAGGGTAGAGACCTGCCTTCGAACATCTGGACGCCGGACTGGCTTCGAGCGCAAGTGTAGAGCACTCTGCCAGACGGCGATGAGGACCGCGGCAGAAAATACATTTATTTCATGAAGCGAAAAGATGAGCTTCAGCGTCTGAGCTCCTCTTACTTCGCGAACATTGGTGACTGCAGCGGCATTCCATCCCGATGCCTCGAGCCCCCGACGTTGACGTCCAGATTGAACTATTTCCCCGATTGTAACGCTGTTTTCAGTGAATGCAAGCACAATGAACAGGAAGAATACCATGAGAGAGAGTCTCGGTCATCCTTGTCGAAAGTACAAAGTGTAAAAAGAGGAATATGGAGGCGATGTAGTAAACCGAGAGCTAGGAACCGCCCCGTACTCCAATTCAGGAAGCTTGATGATGAAATCTTCCGAATCGAGAGGGAATTGGGTTTGCAATTCGACGAAGCGCGCGCGCCTAGGTGCTTCTATTTGTCAGCTTGTGGCCTGCGTCGCTCTAAAGAATATGTCCCGCAGAAAGCTGCCCATGCCTGAAACTGGAAATCGAGTTTTGCTGGCTCGGAAAGACTGCCTGCCGTAGGCATCACGCGATTATTTTGACGAGATGCTGAAAGCAAAGACGCTGCGGTTCTTTGCAAGAGTGAGGACGGCGATGGGATTCCATTCGTAGATGTGTAAACATTCGTCCGCGTCTGCATTTGGGAGTGAAACCGAGCAGTTGGCAGGGGCGACGTTGTTCTGGATGATGACGATCTTTGGGCACCCTAACCCTGTTTTTTTTCTGACACAAGCATCGCACGCACGCCATAGCTGGATATAAAAACGGCGTTGTGGATGAGGAGACGATAGGATACCACTTGTACATCATGCTTGAAAAGAAGGGTGTCTTGGGCGTGGTGTTCTACACCGAAAGAGGGCGACCCCAGTTTCTGGCCATGGAGATGTCTTCTGTCAACAGTAGAAATATTAGAAGATCTCAGGACTTGGGGAATGTAGACGACTCGTACGTGGTCGGGTTTGCAGACCCAGACGCATACGAGAGTATTCAGGCTGCCGAGGTTGGATACCGGTTTCGACCATGACGACCCCGAGGATTTGATTGCCGTTCGGACAAGGAGTAAGAAAGATTAAGTAGCTGAGCCGAGAAGTCACTGAGTCGTGTTCAGTAAAACAATCTTCAAGACTGCGAGCGAGGACTACAACCAACTCCGCCCGGCAAGCCAGACTATAGTGGCCGGGAAATCTTCGGACTCACGTCTGTGATTCTGGCAATCGATGCGGACCTGCACTGAGTGCAGTATAAGGACTAGAACTACCCCTGGTTTATTTCCCGTTCTCTAGTTCCACAGCTATTACTACTACATCCGGATTTCCGCCAGGTGGACGTTCGAGTCTATTCTCTCTAGACTTGGAATTCCACCAAGTGGACGTCCGGGTGTACGGATACTAGACTTCGAACTGTACTTTTCGAAATTCCGGGTCTAGAAGTACTAGTCGGTATACCACGCCCTGTGGAAGTCCTGGATGTAGTTAAACTGCACAGCGTACTACGACGTGCGGAAGTCCATCCCTAGTATTACTACGCCACAACCGCAGTTCTCGCAGTTTCGAATGCTGTACTGCTACGCATTACATTTATTGAGACTGAACAGAACATTTACTACGCACGCTGAACGTCCGGTCTAGTTCTACTATATTTTCGTATTGCTACCTGGATAGTCCTTGCAGAAAACTTGGACGGGGCTGCATTTTCACCATCATGCCCCTCCATCACCTCTCCTCCCTCGCCCTATTCACCATTTAAAGCCCAACATTCTCTGCATTGCATCGCACATAACATGTCTCGCCTCTCTTCAACGACGCCTCCCATCCCACCCACCTTCCCTTCCATTTTGTACATCACACTCCACAACCAACACGCTCTCACTCTCTCCACCTCCAACAGTCCGCACTCCGCGCACCGCATCACACACTACACGTCTCGCGAATCTTCAACGACGCCTCCCACCCCGCCCACCTTTCCTTCCGACTTGTACACCACACTCAACCACCAGCCGCACTCCCTCACCGTCTCCACCCCCAACAGCCCACATTTCCGGTATCGCATCGCACACCACAAGTCTCGCCACTCTTCAACGACGCCACCCATCCCGCCCACCTTTCCTTCCAGTTTGTACACCACACAACACCATCACCAGCACCTGCTCACCCTCTCCACCTCCCACAACTCGTACTCCCCGCGTCGCATCGTACTCCGCCTCCAACAGCCCGCACTTTTCGCATCGTGTCGCACACCATACGTCTCCCCACTGTTCAACGATGCCTCCCATCCGGCCCACCATGCCTTCCAGTTTATACACCACACTCCCCCACCAGCACTCCACCACCCTCTCCACCTCCGACAGCCGGCACTCCCGGCAGCGCATTGCACACCACATGTCTTTCCTCTCTCCAACGATACAATCGTGGTTTGGTTCGAGAGTTGCTCGAATACCAGATCCAAGCGGAGGTCGGGTGGAATACATGATGCATCCCGCCGAACTACCGCTTAATGCGGGTACTCTCACGTCACCGACGAAGTTGCGCATCCCGCCCAAACACTTCGCGCCCGTGCGAACTCCGTTTCGAATACGCGCTGCCTACCTGTGCACACCGTCGCATCACAAGAAAAAACCGTCGCTCAGTACTATCTCTTGACGGTAGGGTACCGTTCCAGATTTGAGGAGGTGCCGTTGCACGTCGCTGCTGTTTAAATCGGTCCTGTGGCAGGTTCTTGCGTTCCACAGTTTTGCCACCGTTGCTATAAATTACCGTAGACCGGACGAAATTTCGAAACTCTTTCAATTAGGGATATTAGAGTAGCATTGCTTTTCGATTCCCGCCTTTCGTTGCAGTGCCCGTCAGCGAAGGCACGATGCTCTCCTCTCGACACGGCCATTAGCGTGCGTGTACGTCAAATGGCAGGCCCTGTCTTCCAACCCGGCCACGTTCGCATGGACGAGACATGTACTACGTCTCATGAACGCTGGAGTGCTCGCCAGCGAACCTACCGTCTCGCACGTAGCTGAAACAAGAAGACACCTCCATCCGTGGAAAACGTCCAACCTCTCCGTTCACCCATTCCTCCCGCCGGACCTTCTCCTTCAGGCCATCTTCACCAGCCCTCAATATGTGCCGCAAATTTCGGCACTGCGTCTACTCTCCTCCCGACGGGTACTCCCTTTCCAAACACAAGGAACAGTGTCACTTCCGAACACACCGACCTGCCGAGCTCGTCTCAGCTTCTCCGCAAAGTTCACCCGCCCCAGAACCTTCCGGCCACGAGGATGACAATGGCCTTTCAGATGAGGCTCCCGCGCCCCTCCTTCCCTTCCTCCCATTCCTGTGTCATCCTGATGTAGAACTGATCACAAGTAAGATCAACCTCCTCATGCAATCAATTGCAGTTTTTCTTGCCGAAGTGGCGAGTACTGCCTGACCGCGCACGGTTGACGAGATCGTCTCTTTCCTGACGGATCCCAACGTCTTTCTTGCACGCTGTGGAGACCGCATTCACTCCTCACAAGATTTTCGCTCCCTCATACTCGCTGTCGTCGAGAGGGAGCCCCACTATCAGGGCTTCTTCGCAACTAGTATGTTGTACCATAGAAGTACGTCCTTCCGAACTGCCTACATTTGGGACCCTGTACAGATCCCGCGAAAGCAAGTACCGCTAGCCAACACAGAGTTTCGCTGCTTCCGGCCTTGTGGTGACCCCCCGCAGAGCGATACGCATCTCTATGCGCATCCCCTGCAGCCTGAAGTGAACCGCCGCGTTTTTCAAGAGTACAAGGAAGCGGTTGTGGGTAGCGAGCTCAAAGATGTCATCTGGGACACCGGGATGTCGGAGACACACACGTTTGCACGTTGCATAAAGATCTGTACAGATAAATCCGCCACTACACTCAACAACCGCGCCCCCGTTGTCTGTCCCCTGCGTCTCCCTCTCCTCCATGTCACTGCGACTTTCCGCCGACGCTGGATAATAACCCTGCACACCGTCGCTGGCTACCTTTCTCTCCTGCTCTCCCCCACCGTGGACGACAGAGACTTTGACGTCCTCCCACGTTCTTCGCCTATTCGCGCACAAGGAACCCAAACCTCCATCCTACACTGGGCCCTGCACTCTCTGCTATTGCTTCTGTATAAAGAAGCACTCGTAGGCTTCACATGCTCGAATGCCTACTATCGTCTCTAGGAATACGACATAGTCCTCACCAGCTACTGTTGCGACATACCCAAGGCGAAAGACATCATGCGCACTCGCTGAGGCACAAAAGCAGCCAACCCTGCCACCGTTCGTAGGTACATTCAAATCTTCTTTCTTCGTACGCCTCATTCCGGCCGCGCACCACACCGTCCCCCATCCATTTTCGGAGAAAACTGGCCGACCTCGAGACCGACGCCGCTACTCATGCATTGCTGGGCAGGCCGTCTCAGGTATGAGCTGCCCCCGCCACGGCACAATAAAACCTCGCCATCTCCTCCCTGCGGAGGTTTCCATCCTTTCTGGAGACATGCCCCCTGGTTACATCCAACTCTCGTCTCGACATGCAATGCATTCCCGGTTTCGAAACGCTGCAAAGCTTCCACCTCGGCATCTGCAACCTAATCAGGGCATGCATATTTCTCAGGCTTGACTTCCCCTTCCTATTCACAGGGAAAGCTTCCGCCGGCAATAGACGGAAGCAGCTCAGAACCATCAGCATTGCTGTCCTTCGCGGAGTCAACATAGTTCTGGCCGCCAATCCGAGGAACTTCTACATTCCTGGCCTAGACGTCGACTTTTCCACCTCCGAAGAAGGCGGTCGCCTGAACGGACTTTACACAAATGAAGAGATCCGCGGCCTGCTGGAGGCCAAACACTACAAGGCCGTTGACATGGTCTTTCCAATTCTCGCAGGTTTCGTAGACCGTTGCTGGGATGAATCTGACTCCGGCACCCTCGCATCTATTTGTGCTCAGTACTCTGACATTCTAATCCTCAGCTCGCGACGGGGAATACAGAAGCGCTGGAGCTTCGCTGAGGAGCACAAACTAGAGGACCTTGACAATATGTTTAAATGCTCCATGCTCCACATCTTTGGGGACCACCACCCGACCAGGCTCAAGATGCTCAAGTTTCATCTCCTCGCCTACCTCGCAGATAACATCCACAACTTTGGAGGCCCACAACATCTGGATGCCGGCGTCTATGTACACGCTCACACTGCATTTAAGCAAGAGTAGCCCCGCACCCCCGAGCGAAATTCAACAGCCATGGACGAAACCGTCCGCCGAATCCAGCACTCCAAAAACCTTGCTGCCGTTCGAACCCAACTCGGCTCTGTCTCCCAGTCGCTTGGCCTCACAACCCCGCACAGAACTCTGGACGACACGCACGTGGCGCGTCTTGTCAGGGAAGGCTTCAGAATGTACCTCCACGAACTCGCTCACATGAGAACCCTCGCCATGCGGCTTCTCGGAAACGAAGAAAGCCGCCTCACCGCCGCGATGCTCCAGTTACTACGCGGAGAAGCTCCAGACATCTGCATCGATCTTCTTGTCCAGCTTGGTGATCAGGGCACCACCTGGCTCCTGGACCTTGTCCGGGCCGAACTTCTCCAGCAACATGCAGTCCATAAATGTGATACACTCCATATTACTATCGTCAAAAGTGCTTACTGTCTCGGCGTCTTGTGACCTTCTGGTAACGACCACGATCCTGCTTGAGCGTCACCCAACTGGACTCCATGCGTATATATGTCATTCAGCGCGTTTGTGCAAGTAGCTGCTTCGGCCAGACGAAACGGCGGCGACTCAGCTTCGCGCTCCTGGCCGCTGACGAAGACGAGCATACAGACACTGTATGGGTGGTTCAGGTTCTGTCACTCTTCTGTATGCATGACCGTGAGTCACAGCAACCTACCGAGCATGTCTTCGCTCGGTGTATGGATTTCATTGCATCAATCGATGCTGTTGATGACACTCTGCAATGCGCTTGCTTGCGGTGGTCTACAGATGAGATTGTAAATCGCACATAAAATCTGGTCTCGCTCTCAGAGATGTAGCCACGAGGGAGTCAGCCTCCTGCTTCGACATGATCTGGCCTGTGCAAGGCCTCTGCTGTCATCGGGACAACTCACGTGGTGCGGTCAGATTTACACACTCCCACACGTTCACTCCTCAGCTCCAGTGGCTCCGCCGTCGCTTCCACATAAGCAGGTTGTACAGAGACCCTGATGCCCGGCCAGTACTTCCTGACCCCTACCCTCTAGCGGACACGCGATTCTGTATGCACTAGAATTAAGCACACAAGAAAACTACAATCTACTTAGCGCGCTACAAACATACAAGTACGGTTCACTCCCTTCTCTCTCTTCTGTGCGTAGGGAGTTACTCGTCCTCTGCTCCAACAACAGCGCGTCGGGAAGAATCCAGAGTTGTGGCCGGACTCCGTGGCAGTTCAGGCGTGCCATTGCAAAGTTCATATGTTCCCTCGCTTGAGTCTGGACGTGCAACGTAGCAATCGATAACACGGCCAGGCATACTAGAGATGTTGTGAGAAAACCACGTCTTTCGTGCCGCCATATAAAATTTATTCTCTGAACACACCCTCACCGCGTTTGTGGCTACTCCATGGCCGCCTGCTAAGAAATCCTCCCCATCCTCTTCACCTAACCGTTCCATCCCCTCCTTCACCGACTCATACAACGTCCCCTGAGCCATAGAACCATACCGATACATCTCTCGCGGAACAGTGCGGCATAAAACGCTGCATAGTATCTGCGAGGTTGCCAAGAGCAGTTACTTGGAAAACGTCAGGCTGTAAGTGCGTTGGCGCTGGTCGCCACTGCCCTGAGCATGCTGCAGACGGTATGCCACTTTTGCCAGCCAGGAGCCCAGGCGTGCGAGTTGTATGACGGACTCGTCCACAAACGTTCCATCCTGTTGAGTATAATACCCTCGGAACTTGTAAAGAACGCTTCTCTGAAAAGAGTTTTCAAACAGTATGTAGTGCTCCTGAAAATCACCCACCTCCTTCAATACAGAGCAATCACCGTATGCTAGGTCCCCGGCCTGACTGATTCGCCACGAGGAGAATTCTGGAGCTCCTTCCTCCCCTTCTGAACTCATCAGCCTCACCCGCTCCTGAAGTGCCTGTGATGAGCGCCCCACCCGCTTGCTGTCCGACAGAAACGTGGTCTTCTGCGAGATCAAGAAGAAATACACAAGGTACAGGAACAGCCGGTCCCTAGCGTTTCTCTTCCGCGCACTCATCACGTGAGAGACTGTCTGCCTCATCCGTGCACATAGAGCATGCTCTCTTGAATAGGCTCCTCGCACTCGCGGCGGAACTCGGCGTCCAAAGACAAGGACGACTGCTTCCCGATACAAAGCTCTGCATGCACCATTCCAACCAGGGCCCTCGTCTCATCGTCGTAGGAACGCGTATAGTACTCCTTACAATTGGCAAGAGCCATCGGTGGAATGGGCACAACACCCTCCAGGCCGTCCACGGAACGCTCTACCGCGACGCACGGCTCATCGCGAGCCGCCCAGTTCCAGACGGGACCAGAACTATCTGGGCTCAGCTCAGCAGTTTCATGGTGGCACCATCGCAGAATCTGCTTCTCGATCTTCTTCGCGACATCAATGTACTTTGTCCCTACTTTTGTCATACGCTTGCGAGTCTGACTACTTTCAGTTCCATCATACTGCATGGCTTGCTGGGTACCCCCAGAAGTCCCGCGAGCCACGCGTAGTCTCTAGTTCTCCTGCATGACATCCTCGGATTCGACTTATAGTCGCAGGAACTCGGAAAGAGTTGCCTTCGTCGTCACCAACACGTCAAAATGCTGGTGATCGGCCTGCCGTAGCTTCTCCTCGTATTCGTTGACCCTTTTCTTGATACCAGCAATCCCTTTCACTTGCGCCCTGACATTGTTTGTCAGCTCGGCAAGCATCGTTCATAGCTCTTTCATCTCCTCACGCAAGATCGATTGTGAGCGAGCTACCGCGGAAGTCTCGACCCTTGTCGATGACGGCATGGGTGGAGATGGAGAACAAGAGAGTCTCACTACCGATGCACCAGGAGGACACAGGGTCGCACGATGAGTTTGCCCTGCTCCGCGGCGGATGTGCGACCGCAGAAGTGTGGCAACGCCGGGCGTGTAGACCCGGGGAGCGGACGCAATGCCAGGCCAGTCGGTGAAGCTGGCTGTGATCGAGCTGCAGTTAGATTAAATAGACGAATGGAAAGCAGGCATCTGGTTGGCAGCACGCCGTGGTGAAACTGCCAGCGGTACAGCAGCACCATGAGTCGCCAGAACAGTGGCAACATCGGCTTGTTCACCTTCCGGACCAAAAAGGGACGGCCTTGTAGTTGTCTGTGGCTACACAACCTAATTTGACCTGCCTGCCTGGTGCCGCTAGGTTGCGTTAATCTGGCGGTTTGGTGCAGCCACAGGGAAAACCGCAGCCGGGACATCAACGTCCGCGTCCCGCTGCTTATTGGTGCACTTGCGAGATCTTCGCATAGGAGCGGCCCTTCTCGTCCTTCTGGGCGGTGGAGCCATTATTGTAGAGCTGCGCCAAAGGGACGACAGCACAGACAGAGGCTTCATGAGAACAACAAGTTCGAAAACTACGTCGCAGTTGTTGTAAAATGAGCACTACAAGTCCCGGCTGGCATGTACCACTCTTACTGGGGCCCTTGAAAAGGCATGCACACGCGGAGAGTGCCTGCGGACGTCTGTAGTATAATAAGCGTTAACGGCAGAACTGAAACAGGCGCTGAGGGCCTGGAAATGAGCATTCCAGACAGTAACGAAAACTCAGACTTGGGTGATGTCACTAATGACAAGGGCTGAGATCGGCACATGTGATAATACATGGGCAAATAAATGATGTTTTTCAGATTGAATTTCGCACATTCAGCTGCTCATGTGTTCTCAAATGTGTACATCTCAGCTCTTGTCACTGTTGATACCCCTCCGCACCCTAAATGATCTACTCATTTGTCTTGGTTTCGTGAAGGGGGCGCCACTGTTCGTAGCTGCTGTCACGGAACAGAAACAAGAGCGTGTGTGAGCACGCCGTGCTCCTGGCCGCTGTCTTGCCTGTCCGCGAAGCAAATGGCACACATCTGTTCCCGCCGCACGACACTTCACACCCTCCTGATATCGGTATATCGATGGGGTCTCCCCTGCTTTCCTTTCTTCGCCCTCGTCTCTTCTCCCCATACTTCTATTCACATGCTTTTCCTTCCTTCGTTTGTGACGCTTTGCTCCTTCCTCCTCGCATCCCCATCATTCCTGGACTTCTTTCCGTCTTTCTTTCCTCGCCGCTCGGTAACCATGGCGCCGACTGAGCTCAGCTGGCCCATGAAAGGTGGCGTGTGCTTGCCTGCTTACATTGCCGTTCTCTCCTCATCCAGGGTGAATGCGTAGTTTAGCATCATGAAGTTCCGCAAGTTGGCCTTCCTGCACTTTGTCATCGCCCCAGATGACGAGTCCGCAATGGATATCAAGTAAATTGCCGCAGTGAAGAGGAAGGAGCACAAGGCTGGAAGCGACTTCCACACTTCAATCAAAAGCGACGACCCGGTCTCTCGGGAGCTGGGCAGTGAGCAGGTGAAGCAGATAGTGCGCGCAGCGCTTTCAATCGTGTTACTAACCCGAAAAGACAAGAGTATTGGGGAGATTGCGGACGTAGCCGTGAGGCAGAAGAACTTTCGGGTGTCGCTTATTGTTGGCACCGAGTTCATTCCCTCTAAGTTCAGCAAAGTTCGGGAATTAGTTCTCCCAGGAACCTTTGCTGTTGGCTATCCTAGAATCTTCGAAGTTCTCATGTTCTTCCACGCGGTCAGCGTATGCAACCCGAGGCGCGACAGCAAACGTGTATTCGCTTTGAAGAACATAAATCAAAGCGGAAATCGTTTCGCGGCTGGTGCGCAACCGCTAACTCGGGCGTGGACGAATCTGGTAAGGGCAGTGGGAGTTTCGGAATTCGAGGCGCTAGTCAGACCCTACCTTCTGCTTCGTCCGCGCGTTCAACTGTTTGTGGCTCTGAAGTCACGGGCTTATGGCTTTGTATCCATCACGCAGAAGACCACACTGCAAGGGAATGGGGTAGCAAGTGTGGAGGAGAGTGCGAGCAGTATGGTAGCTCTGGGCCGAGCTGCAGAGAAGGATACGGAAATGCAGGCGGCTTCCAGTCCGTTCCTGTCGAGCTTGCAAGCCATCGTTTAAGAAAAACTTTTGTACGATGTCAAGCACCTCAGCAAGTGGCTGTATCTGGACCGCTTTGAGTCGCACGAAGACCACTTGCCAAGAGTCTTTGCCGACTTGAGCCGGATACTCGGGAGGCCTTGGGACTTCAGCGTGAAACGCCCGAAGATGACGGTACCTGTCCACAGGTTATGGCGGTGTACTCGGAGCTCTCGGATGCCGATTCCGAAGACACAAGACCGCGTCGTCGTCGATGTGTGACACTGTCGATCACGACACGCAGTGCGGAACTATCCGCGCAGCCTCCTCGTTATTTGTCTTCCCGGCTGAAAGAGGACATAAATCTGGATCTGCATGGTGCCGACAACGAAGTGGGGGATGTGTATGGCTTACAGTCGTACGTTGCAAGCTAGTGAGGCTTTCCGGTCCACTCTCATTACATTCGTCCCGGAGCCGAAAGATCCCCTTCGTGACGCACCAGAACCAGCCGGCCCCTTTAGCCCGTTCCTACCGCCGGAGGAGAAGTTGGAAGAGTCGCTCCCCGAGGAGAATCTATTGTCCGAACTTCTCGAGAAGTTGCTCGGCGTCATGAACTCGGGCTGTCGTGTCCACAACTACTGTCTCCACGACATCCTCACTCACTACGCTGACGACTCGGGTGAGAGCCTGGAGAGTAAGGTTCGGGTACTGTTTACGCGCCCTCCGTTCAACAGCGGAAGCAAGCGGGGTGCGGACCAACCTGCACATGACGTCGTCACCCAGGAGGACATGGACGCCTCCATCCCAATATTCGACGCACTGCTGGCTAAAGCCGGCCACGGAATCATTTTCTGTAGTGGTCTACAATTCGACATGTAGATTTCGCGCCTCAAGCGTTACGACCGATAGGTGTGCGACGAGGTGAGTGACAGGGCCAATGCGTCGAGGAGGACGCGCCATAAGGACCTCGTGCTTAACGTGGAGGACCAGCCGGTGGTCCACGTCCGAGCTCGAGGTCACTACACGCGAAACCCGGTATAAACGGATGTGGTCAAGCCTCATTTACGCAATGGGCTGTTCACTTCTGGTGGTGGAATGTGCCACTTGAAGTGCAGCTCGCCCGGGTATGCTACCAAAGCAACGGGTATGTGCAGTCTTCACACGCAGCCTGGACGAATTGTATGGATGGAATCCAGCGGTCGGAACTGGAAGAGCTGGAGGGGAAGAGCTGACGAAGGGGGGTCCTGTGAAGATGCTTCGACCTGAGCAGAAGAGCATCAAGCCTATGAGCGAGCTGGCACTGCAGTATTCGACACCGGCGGACCTTGTAGTGGACCTGTTCAGTGGTACTTGTGCGACTGCAAACGCACGCCTAGGGCTTCCGAGACATCGCCGTTTCGCGGGGCGCGACAAGGGTGACGACTGCGTTAGTCAAGCTCTACCGAGCTTGGTTGAGGCGTTATCCAAAAGCGTCCTGAGCACCGTGTGCGAGGTTGGTGGCTCCCCGCGGGTCATAGAGCTTCCCACAAGGTACTTGGCCGGTGTGAAAAGGATTTTGTCTGCCAGGAGGGGGAGCAACCCTGCAGATGCTCCTACTGGGTGTCCCCGGTATCAATGTCTACCGGACTACATAGTCCGGTTTATTGCGAACTACGCCAAGGATCCCATACTTTCCCTGTGATATCCACGGGAGTCCGTAGAGAACTGGCCAGCGAAGTACCACGCCCTGCTGGACATGCAAGACCCGCTAACATTCCAGGCAATGGGAGCGATGGCGAGTTCTGTGGTGGTCTGTTCGTCGACGGTGAAGTACGAAGGTGCGGGATTCGGGGTGTTTGCAAACCGGGTCTTCGCGAAAGGAGAGACGATCCTCCTCTTTTATGGAACGCTCCTGTACGCAGACTTGCGTGAGCGCACGTGGGAGAAGACGAAGATCTACGGAGGTGGACTTTTCGTGGTAGACAAAAAAGGTTTGAATCAGGTAGCCCGTCTCGTGGAAAAGCGGGTGGAGTCACGTGAAGGTCCGAGGCATAAGGCGTGCATTGGACCGGCACCATCTTGTGTGGCCGGGCTTGCGAATGACGCCCGGTACTTGCTTGGGGTTGAGGAGGAGCGAAACAGAGATACTTCAAGAGCGCAAGACACGAGCGTGAAGTTTTGTGAGGAAAGAGGGGCTTTGTTGCGGAGTGCTCTCCGTTCACTGAACACCATTACGATCCGTGCGACGCGTGAGATTTTGAAGGGCGAGGAGCTGTTCACAAACTACGTGGATAAGTTCAGCTTCTAGGTACGTGGTAGGAACTTCCAAAATAGCCTGCAGGTGAATAGACTTAAACACTACATGCCATTTCAGGAACCAGTTCCGGCGAGCAGGCCACACTATGGCCGCTGAGAGAGACTTGGGCTCAGCCGCAAGAAAGGTCGCCCAGAAAAATGGGCGATTTTGGGACGGCTAAAGCAGAAAACGGAGATTTAAAAAGTAATGAAAAAGTAGACCAGGGCGGTGTCACTAGTGAGAGGGGCTGAGGTCTACTCAAGTGAAAACATATGAGCGAATGAATTTGCGAAAATTGATATGAAAAACAACATCCATCTGCCCATGTATTTTTACATGCACAGACCTCAACTCCTGTCATTAGTGAGACCCCACCGATCTTAAAAAGTGCTTACTTTCTGAGGCCACGAACTACACTTTTATAACCTCTTTCTGACGTCGACTCGAGGTTCTGTTTCTTTCTGTGCGTCGTTTGATACGATTAAGGGCTGTTCAGCACAAAAACTGTGTGCCTCCCGTTCTGCACGGGTCAACTGTAGCACGGCTACGGCAAGGTTGAAGTGAAGTGTTGGCATCTGTACTCCCCACGTGCTTCTAGGGATCGCTGGCCGTACAGAGTAGGAAGAAAGTTGTTCCGTATGAAAGCCTGCAGTCTCGAATCTAGGCCTCACCCTTGCGCTGCAATTGACAACACTTCGGCGCAAACCACGCGGTGCCAGATGTATGAATACGTGCGCGCATTGTTAACTAGTAACGGATCGATACACAGAGCAGGCTGTACTCCACGAACGGGGTGCGAAGGACAGAACCACTACGTTTGGGCCCCGCGATACTCTTAAATGTCCTTTATTCGGCACGCACTAACCTGACGCCATCCAGTAGCTCTCGTGCAATCTGCCGCGTCCTACACGTATTACACGTTGATCCTTGTTTGCGTTCCACTATGTTTACAATACTGTCCAAGAAATCAACGCAAAGATTTTTACACCATCTCTGGCCATATAACGTCGGCAAGATTCTGGGTGAGGCACATCAGCGGAACATCACCGAGCATAGTGGTCAGTTTCCTACAGCCGCAGATGCCGCATATTGCGCTTAGCGGTCTTCAGAGCAGTGGCGCGAGATCCTTCGGAAGGAAATTAAAAGTATGAAGGTTCAAAGCTAAGCTTGTCGACGTGAGGTAGGCTATAAGTCATCATGTGACATTGAGGTACGTAAGGTGTGATGCGGAAGTGCAGTGTACGGGACAACGCGCTGTACGAGCAGGATGTTTGCGTCGGAAATCAACTGGGAGTAGTGGAAGTGGGCGTTCACTAGACGCGGCAATTCAAAATAGTTTCCTCTTGGAAGTCGGCATGCATGTGAAAAAACCACCGTATTACACGAACTGCTGGTTTTCGAATGCCACGGAAGTCAGCATTCCATGCCATTTCGAAATGTGCAGTACAGGTGGAAGGTTTACAATGCTATTACCTCTGGTGGACGTCCGCATACATTTCTGGAAACACAGACGCAGACGCGAGACTGGTTGCCCACAAAATGGGACGATTGTTGGAGCGCTGCGCAGTACAAGGAAAAGAGGTTTCAGAAGAAATGAAAATTTAGACTAGAGGGATGTAATTAGTGACAGGCGCGGAGATTTACTCATGTCAAGATATACGATCAGATTGAAGTGCGAAATTGAACCTGCAAAACAAAATCCATCTGCTCTTGCAGCTCCACGTGGGCAGATCGCAGCCTACCTCATCGATAACACCCTACCAATGTTTGAAGGTAATTACCCTTGCAATCCACCCACCACATGTATACAACCTCTCCTTGACGTCACCTCGCGGTTCCCTTTGTTTCCACGCTTCTTGTCCTACGTGTAAAACTTTTTTTGACGCAAGAAATCTGCGTTTCCCGTCCTGCGCGGTTCACTTATAACATGGATACAGCCAAGAGGCGGTGAATTATTGGCGTATGTTCTCCCCTCGTCGTTCTAAGCGCATGTGTCCCTGTAGCGTAGGTAGACAGTTAGTCCCTACAGGACGATGCTGACTCTATTGCGAGCCTCAGCTTCGAGCTGCAATTTGTAGCCCCTTGCGGCGCACCGCGCCGTGCTGGACACATGAATTCATCCGTGCATTGTTATTCAAGGACGGTAGGATGCATAAAGTAGCCTCTACTCCACAGACGTAATGTCAAGGGCAGAAACACTACACTTGGGCCTCTCCGTACAGTTACCTCTTACTATCGGCACGAGCTAAAGAGACACCGTCCACCAGCATTCGTACGATCTGCCGATTCTTCCGCAGGTTCCAACATAGTCGTCGTTTGCGTTCTCTTATTGGTACAACGCTGTGTGATAAGCTGGCTCATAGTCGTACACTTCGCCGATTGCTATATATAATCGACGAGATCATGGTTGAGGCAGT
Source organism: Endocladia muricata (assembly GCA_032356245.1). Lineage (NCBI taxonomy): Eukaryota > Rhodophyta > Florideophyceae > Gigartinales > Endocladiaceae > Endocladia > Endocladia muricata. The sequence goes on along the minus strand of JAUKWC010045165.1, from coordinate 3,780 downwards.
GTAGCTGAGCATCACGGACAGTAATTCTCAGTTTTTTCGAGCCCCTGATGGCGCATGAAACGCGCCGAAATCTTCAGTGCAGTAGCGCCCAATCTGTCGGAGGTCAATCAATAATATGGAAGATCCAATTTAAGCTTATCCGCATGAGGCAGACTATAAGCCATCCTCTGCCTTTGACACATGTAGGTTGAAATGTGCAACTGAAGTGTACTGCACAACCCACAGTGCAAACTGGAAGTTTTTCAGAGAATTAGCTGCGGGTAGTGCATGAGGTGATTCTCTAGACGCGGGTGTTCAAAACCTTTTTTTTTCATTGGAAGTCGCCCGCCATGCAAAACATCGCCTTAGTACACAAAATCTACGTTTTGTAAAATCAAGGAAGTCCGCATTCCACAGCATTCCCGAAAATACAGTATGTGTGGAACATTTATAAGGCTACAACAATCGCTGGACGTCCGCTCTCATCTCCAGAGACACAGACGGACTGTCTGGCGCGGCGGGCGCGCGCCAACCGCCTCTTGCGCCGGTGTGTGGTGGCGACGATAGCTACTGTACGCCTAAGGCGCCTTCAGTATAGTACTGCCGTGTGTAGGGAGCGCTACGTGAACCGACAAGGGCGGCGCTGTACATGTATCGACGCCCTCGTCATGCGGCCAGTAATTGTCAACTCGCAGTATGTGTTAGTTGTGTATTGCAGTGCATTATAGTCTCCTAGTTCTTTGCAGGGTTTTACGAATTAATCGCTGGCGTAAGGTAGCTGCGCTGGGACTGGACTTGTACGTATACCCCTCGCGCTACGGCCGCGTCCTAGACCAATACTTGGTAAGGGATGCTTGGGTCTAGAGTTTGGCGAGACGTTCCCTCCACCGCGAACAGATCCCGCCGGTACCTCTGGAGCGTATTCCCCTTCGATAATTATATCCTCTGCGGAACCCTGATGAATGCAAAAACAAGCGTAACCGGTCAAGCTTTACCACCCGCACCGTGCACTTGCCTTCCGTACATCCCCGTGCATGCCGCCATAAGAGCGGCAGTCAGCTAGATCGCTCCTACACGCATGTGCATCAAATCCCGGCGGGACACGGGTTTTCACCCCATATCTCGGCAAGTATATTACGTTCCTCCCATGTAGCGCTCTCGGTCTGGCCCCCTTGCTGACGCTGTGAACATGCACGCCATGCAGATTTTCTGCACTTCGAATCTACGCCCCGGTCTGCAGAGTGACAATCTCTTTCTTTCTTTTAGCCGTTCGTTGCCGACATCCAACATTGCGGAAAGATCTCCCGGAGGATCCAGAGGGAGACGCCCCCTGCGCAATCAGCACCGCACCTTTCGTGGATTGCGTTGTATCTATGCTCGTGCGAGCATGCCCCCGTGCAATCCACACCTCATGCAACGTGCCCTTCCTGTCCTCGTCGGGCAACTCTTTCGGGAGATCGCATGCCTTGGTACTGTTTGCCAGAATAGTATAGCAAATTTCGACTGAAACACATTTTACATCTATACTTCCGATTTCTGGAGACGACTTTTCGAGCTGATGTGATTTCTTTCTACTCGGGCCACACTTTGAATTGTATGTATGTTTATCCGACGGCAGGGGATGGTCAGTCGCTTGCCCTCGCGATACATGGGGACTTTTGTAATATGGGTCGGAGATTAGACTGGCGTGTGTGTGGGTAGCACACTAGTTCAGGTACTAAATAGACGTATAGGATAAGGAAGATTACTGCAGGCTCGCATTCAATTTTAGTTTCGTTTGTGTCCACAGTGCGTGTCTAACCGGGGCATATTGGAACTGTCGCCACACCTAATAAGAGAACAGATTGTACGTCTGGCTCAGGCCAGCGCCTCATAATATCTTGGCCGGCTCTGGATTCCCATGCTACAGGAGATTTGCCACCTTGCAGGCCAGACGCCGTCCAGACATAAAACTCATCAGCTTCGCGGCGGCGGAACATTCTGGGGAGGGCCAGGAGACTGGGGTGTCCATACATTCGCTGAGGTGAGACGCACGCGCAAGCGCAAGCTAAGCGCAAGTACAATCAACGGGGAGTAGAAGCGAGGCGCGAATACGAAGCACGTGAGCTGGACAAAGAAACGAGCTAGCGAGTAAGCAACCAGAGGGCGCGGAAGGCCCAGCGGCCGACGCCAGCAAGAAGAGCGGCGATCTACAGGCGGTGTTACTACTGACACTTGGAAAGAGCAGTGACACTTCACTCACTGTTCGCAAATCTATGCTGACTTAGCCACAGGCACCGCGGGTGTTCATCACCTGCCTGCTTCACGTGCTGGGCCCTATGCTCCTCAGCGCATGGTGCTTCTATAGCTTTGCCGCGGACATAAGAATGTATTGAGCAAAGAAAAGTTGTGAGGTTCTGCGGTGACCATGTCCGTACATATCATCGCAAAATGGGTAGTTGTCACGTTTCGAAGCGGCTACATGGCTGCTACGCAATTGCTGGTCAGCACATATCACGCGCGACCTGCCAGATTGTTGGTGCTATTGTCCTGCACTTGCACTATTCGTTAAAAAGCTGCGGTCATATAGACGCTGTGAATACAGCACGAGACCCAGACCTAATTTTCATGTACTGTACTACAGTATAGGGGATCCAGCGCTTCTGCAGCACGCCGCATAGACCAACTACCGTAAGGTATGAAAAGTTGGGGCCAGAGGACCTTGACGAGGAGCAAGTGCTACTGTACATTACAGTATACACTTGGCGGGGATCTACTCGACACCGAGTTGGCACACCCTTGTCCTTTGCGGCGTAGGTAGAAGCTGAAGAAGTTGCAGATTGAAATGAGGATAAGATCGGGAGTCGCGAACACGAGGATTATCTGGAAGGGGGAAGTGAGAAGGGCCAGAAAAGAAACCAATGACAACCACACTTGTAGTCAGGTGGTATTGTCTCATTGGAATTGGTTCTGCAGAGGTGGCTTCGATTTCATGATCACGTTCTTCAATGGGTTCACAACAATCCAGGTCCAGAGAGCTAGCTCGGTCTCTATCCAGGGCCCCAAGCTATAAAGGCAATTAAACTATTGCCTCTATAGCGTAGTGATATATGTAAACGTCGAGGCTCCGATGGCCGGTAGATGCAGTGTACGTGAACACAACCCTCGCAATCTATACATAGCACGGCTCATGTCGTGTGCAATCGTGCTGATTGAGCTTTATACCCCACGTAAAATCAGGTACTGGCTGCCGCATCAAGTTGGCACATTCAAGACGTCGCCGTTTCCGCCCATACGGAAGAGGGGCGCGTCGCGTCACCGCTACACATATGCACAGCCCCCGCACAACTATCTTCACTATGCTACTGAGATACTCAAAATTTCATCTTCGTTCTCAGAGCCGCTGTGTGCTGCTTCGCTGTCCTATGAGCACAACATGAGGAACTTGCCCCGCCATGTATGCTGCTCGTAAGATTAGATCTGCGCATGCAAGCCACTAATCTCTGGGTGTGTCCGTGCATCACTTCTGAGGGCGTCGACTGGCTGCTATGTACATTAAAACAAGCGCAGCGCGCAGGAAAATTGCGTCGTTCTGCCGGCTTGGCGCGTTTATTAAGAAGGAGCAACTCACACTTCCGTGGCACGACATTGGAGGTTGGGAAAACGGGACTGCACGGGCCGGGTGCGCGAGTGGGCTATGGGGAAGTAGAGATGACAAAAGATTGTGTGGAGTAGGTGAGGGAGAGAACAGATGTGGGTGCCCGTCAGCGAGATGCAGGAGAGGGGGGGGGGGGGGGGGGGGGGTTGGGGAAACCGGGGGGG
>JAUKWC010045154.1:0-10680 GCA_032356245.1 Endocladia muricata | reverse complement strand
CTAATTGTGCTACTGTTCTGGCGACTCACGCTTCTACTGTTACACTGCCAGTTCCAACACGGCGCGCTGCCCACCGGATGCCTGCATGTCGTTCGTTTAATCAATCTGACCGCACCTCGAGTACAGCCAGCTTCACCGCCTGGGCGTGATTTGCATCCGTTCCAGGCGTCCGCACGCCCTGCGCTTCCCCCTATCATCCGTTCCGGAGCCGCGCAAACTCATTGTGCGACTCAGCGTACTCCTGGTGCGTCGGGATTGTGACCGTTTTGGTCTCCACCTCCACCCATGCCGTCCTGGACAAGGGTTAAGACGTCCTCTACAGCTCGCTCACAATTGAGCTCGCGTGAACAGATGGAAGAGCTATGAACAAAGCTTGCCAAGGAGACAAACAAGGTCAGGGCGCAGGAGCACAAGATTGCTGGTATCACGAAACTGGCCAATGAGCACAAGGAGAAGTTACGGCAGGCTGATCAAGAGATTCTTAAGGTGCGGGTAATGATTACGGAAACTCTTTCCGAGTTCCTGCGACTACAAGCCGAATTCGAGGATGCCAAGTAGGAGAACGAGATCTTACGGGTGGTTCGCGGCGTCTCTCGTGGCACCCAGCAGGCTGTATCGCGTGTCGGAACTGGACTTGGCCGGAGTCCTAAATGTAAGACATAAGTGGGGGAAGAGTACATTAATGTTGCCAAGACCATCGAGAAGCAGATTTTAAGATGGTGCCACCACAGAACTGCTTAGCTAGACACAACGAAATCTGTTCCAGTCCAGAACTGGGCGGGTGGCGGTGAGCCGTGCGTGGCGGGGGAGCTTTCTGCGTACGGCCTGGAGGGTGTCGTGCCGATTCCACCAATGGTTCTTGCCAATCGTAAGTAGTACTACGCGCGTTCCTACTACGATGAGGCGACGGCTCTGTTTGGAATCGTGCGTGCCGAACTTGGCCCCGAGAACTGGTCATCCTTGTTTTTGGGCGCCGAATCCCGCCCGGAGTGCGAGGAGACTGTTACGATGGACTATTGTCTATGTGCTAAGATGAGGCAGACAATATTTGACGTGATGAGCGCGCGAAAGAGAATCGGTAGGGACAAGCTATTCCGATGCCTTTGGTATTTCTTCTCGATGTCTCGGAAGACCCCGTTTCTATCGAACAGCGAGCGAGCGAAGCGCTCATCTCAGGCCTTTCAAACGCTGGTGACCCTGATGAGTCTGGAAGGGGAGCAAGGGAGTCCAGTCTTCTCATGGTGGCGACTCAGTATGGTCCAAGATCTAGCCTCTGGTGATTACTCTGTCCCGCAGGACATGTGCGATCTTGAGGACAGCGACGTACTGTTTGGAACTCTTCGGGGAAACATGTCCTCTTCGGGTTCCGAGGGTACCATTCTGAACAGGATAGGACGTCTCCGTACGGATCCATCATGCAACTTGCAAGCCAACACCCCTGGCTGAAAACAGTTTTATCCTGCCTGCAGCAATCCGAGGGCCGTGGCAGCCAGCGCCAACGCCTTTACGGCCTGATATTATCCGAATACCTGCCCTCGGCAATCGCGCATATACTATGCAGCGTTTGCAGCATTTATGTCGCATTGTTCCGCAAGAGATGTTTCGGTACCGTCCTACGGTTCAGGGGCCGTTTTATGAGTCGGTGAATGAGAGGATGGAACGGTCTAGTGAGGAGGATGGCGAGGTTTTTTTGGCAGGATCCCCTGGTGTAGCCACAAACGTGGCAAAGGTGCGTTTAGGGAACGAATTTTACGTCGCAGTACGAAAGACGTGGCTTTCGGACAACACCTTCGGTAAGCTTGGCGGTGTTGTCAGTTGCTGCGTTGCAGGTGCACACTCAAGGCAGGGACCGTATAAATTTTGTTATGGCAGGTCCGGCCTGTCACGGATTTCGGCCAAAACTTTGGGCTCTTCCCAGCGCGCTGTTGTCAGAGCAGAGGACGAGTACTTGTCTTCGCACAGAAGAGAGAGAAGGGAGGAAGCCTTCCTTATTCGTTGGTAGTTAAGTGAACAAATTGTAGGCTCTTTGTGTGTTTAATACTAATACAGAGAGAATGGCGTGTCAGTGGAAGAGGACGGGTGAGGTAGAACTGGCCGTACATCAGAGTCTTTTAACGACCTGTTTATGTAGAAGCGATTGTGCAGGCAGTGGAGCTGCGGAGTGAAAGAAGATATGTGAAAAATTAACCGCACCACGTGAGAAGTCCCAATGACAGTAAAGTCCTTGACCAGCACAATCCAGACAGAATCAGGGCCCTGACGCCCTCATCGCTGCATCTCTAGGAGCGGGACGGGAGTGTCTATGCGATTTACCTTCTCATCTGTAGACCACCGCAGGCAAACGCATTATCGAGTGTCATCAACCGCGTCGATTGGTGCATTACAATCCACGTACCGAACGAAGGTATACCCGGGAGGTTGCAGTGATTCACCGTCATGCATACGTAAGAGAGACAAAATCTGGGGCACCCAAACAGTGTCTGTGTACTCTCCGCCGTCAGCGGCCCGGGGTGTCAACGTGAATCGCTGCCGTTTCGTCGGGCCAACGCTACTGTTTGCACAAATGCGCTGACTGATACGCTTCCGCATTGGGTCGAGTCGAATCAAATTCAGGTCGGGATCATAGCCGTTGACGGAAGGACAGAAGCTGCCGAGACCATAACCACTTTTGACGATAGTGGTCTGGACAGTTTCAAATGTGTAGATCGAACTGTTCTGGCGAAGGTTGGCGCGGACAAGACACAGCAAGAGAGAGGTGCCCCGGTCACCAAGATGGACTACGAAGATCGATGCATATGTCGCGAGCTTCTTCACGTAGTGATTGGGACATCGCGGCTGTGAGGCGGCCCCCTTCCTCTTCGAGGAGCGGCATGGTGAGTGTTGTCAAGTGAGGGAGCTCTCGGAGGTGCACTTTGAGGCCATCCTTGACAAGATGCGCCCCGAGCCTGTCGTTTAGATTCCTATGCGTGGTTAAGAGGTAAAGCGATTGTAGTATGGAGACGACTTGAGTTAAAACGGCAGCAAGGTTTCCGGGAGTGCTGGATTCGACGGACGGTTTCGTGCATGGCGGTTTCTCTTCGCTTCGAGGTGCGGCGGTATTCTTGCTTGAATGCAGTGTGAGTGTGTTCATAAACACCAGCATCTACATGTTTTACGCCTCCAAAGTTGTGGATGTTATATGCGGGGTGGGCGAGGAGATGAAAGTTCAGGGTCTTGAGCCGGGTCGGGTCGTGGTGCCAAAAAATGTGGAGCACAGAGTCTTTAAACTTATTGAAACGGTCCTCTAGGTTGTGAACCTCGGCGAGGCTCCAGTGCTTCTTCAGTACCTATCTCGAGCCGATTATTAGAATGTCTGCGTACTGAGTGCAAAACCATTGGCGGGGCACGCAGTCAGCTTCAGTACAGCAACGATGTACGATTCCTGCGAGAATTGGAAAGACCATGTCAACGGACTTGTAGTGTTTGGCCTCCAGAATGCCGCAGACTCCTTCATTGGTGTACAATCCGTTCATGCGACTGCCTTTCTCGGAGGCGGAGAAGTCGACGAGTACGCCGGGCACGTAGAAGTCCCTCGGACTGGCAGTCATAACTGTGCTGACTCACTGAAGGAGAGCATTGCGGATGGTTCTCAGCTACTTTCGACTGTTCCCAGCGGAAACTTGCCCTATAAATAAGACGCGGGAGTCGAGCCTAAGAACTATGCAGGTCTCCATTGGCTTGGAGACGCCAATGTGGAAGTTATGCAGAGGTTCAAAACCGAAAATGGAGTGCACGTAGAAGTGAGAATTGGACGTAAGAAGGGGGCCTATTTTCAGAGGGGATGGCAACCAATGCAGGGAAGAGGTTGCAAGAGTTTGTTGTGCCTTTGCGATAGCAGCTCTTCTCTAAGGTGGTTTGACTAGCAAGGCATGAGCAGCGGCGTCGGCCACGACGACGGCCACTTTCCCACAAAGAAGGATTGTGGACTTCGTCGTGCGCCGCGGGCGTGAGGTGGACGGAGTGAGGATACTTCGAGGTACTTCGGAACGGCGGCAGGGTTTGCTTGCTTTTTTTGCATGATCTAGTGCTAGTGATGTCCTTCGCCTCGTGTATGTCGCAATAGTAGCTGGTGAACGCTGGGTGAAAATTCCAGAGATGATGGTAGGCATCTGACCGTTTGAAACCTACTAGGGCTTTTTCATACAGAGGCGATAGTAGAGAGTGCAGGCCGGAGTGTAGTATGGAGGTTTTGGTGTCTGATGGGCGAGTAGTCGAAGAAGGTGGAAGGACGCCAACGTCTCTGTGGTCCACGGTGGGGAAGAGCTGAGCAGGAAGGTAGCCAACGAAGGTGTGCTGGGATAGTATGCAGCATCGGAAGAAAAGCGACAGCGCAATTGAGGAGAATGAGATGCATACAATAGGCAACGAATGCGCCGTTCTCAAGTGTAGTGGCGGATTTATCCGCATAGCTCTGTATGCAGCCTACAAACGAGCGGGTTTCCAACGTCCCGGTGTCCCAGACGAAACCTTCGAGCTCGCTACCCATGACTAATTCCTAGAAGTCTTGACAAAATCATCGATGCCCAACAGACCCCTGGGGATGCGCAAAGAGAGGCGTGTCGCTCTGCGCGGGGTCACCGCAAGGGCGGAAGTAGCAAGAATCTATGTTAGCTTACGCTCTTTGCTTTCCCGGGATCTCGTCAGGGTACCGTAGGTAGGCAGTTACGAAGCATATACTGCTGTGGTCCAACACACAAGTTGCGGAGAAGGCCTGATGGTGAAGCTCCTTCTCGAGAAGAGCGAGTTTGAGAAAGCGACACTCCTGTGAGGAGGGAATGCGGTCTGCATAGTGCGCGAGAGAGGAGGTGGGATCCATCACGATACATATGAATTCGTCAAACGTGCGCGGGCCAGAAATCCTCTCTACTTCGGCAGAAAAACTTCCATACATTGAAGTAGGTGGTTGGTCTTACTTGTGGTCGGTTCTGCATCACGGTGACACAGTAATGGCAGAAAGGAAAGTTGAAGCGCCGGAGCTATATCAGAACAGCTGGTGCCATCGTAGTGGACAGGAGGATCTGCGACGGGTGAACCTTGCGGAGAAGTACGGATGAGCTCGGCCGGTCGGTGCGCTCGGAGATTCCACCACTGCTTGTGTTTGGAAAGGGAGTACGCGTCGAAAAACGAGTAAAGGCAGGCACGAACTTTGCAACGCATATTGAAGGCTGCCAAAGATGGCCGGAAGTAGAAGAGCTGGCGGGAGGAGTGGGAGAACGGAGAGGTAGGAAGTTTTCCATGGGTGGAGCTGTCTTCTTATTTTCACTAAGTGCAAGACGGTAGGTCCGCTCGCGACCACTTCCGCGCTCACGAAACCTAGTACGGGTCTCGTGCACGCGGGAGTGGTCAAGTTCCAAGATGGGACCTGCCGTTCGGCACACACACACGCTATTGTCTGTGTCGACAGGAGATCATTGTTCATTCGCTGAAGGCTACTACAGCGATAGGTGGGAATCGAAAAGCACGGACAATCCAATATCCGTGTTTGAAAGACTTTCAAAGTTTCGTACGGTCTATGGTAATTTCAAGGCACGGCGGCGAGACTATGGAACGCAAGAACGTGCCACAAGCCCTATTCAAACCGTAGCGACGGGGTACACTACCTTGCTTGGTCTGCAAAGGTACCCTGCCGTCAACAGAAAGTAATGAGCGACGTTTTTTTTGTTGTGATACGACGGCATGCACAGGTAAGCAGCGCGTATTCGAAACGGTATTCGCACGGGGGCGAAAGGTTTGGGCGAGATAAGTGGTGTGGTTAGAGGGTGGCATGACGTCTTGTAGGCGATGCGATGCGGTGGGTGCGGTCTGTCGGAGGTGGAGAGTGTGAGTGTATGCGGGTGATGGTGGAGTGTGGTGTGCAAGCTAGAAGGAAAGATGTGCAGGATGGGTGGCGACGTCGAAAAGTGGCGAGACGTGTGGTGTGAGACGCAATGCGAGAAGTACGGACAGTTAGAGGTGGAGTACGATGCGATGCGGGGAGTGCGGGCTGTTGGATTTCGAGTACGATGCGACGCGGGGAGTGCGGGCTGTTGGAGGTGGAGAGTGTGACGGAGTGGTGGTAGCCGGGTGTGGTGTACAAACTGGAAGCGATGGTGAGCGGGGTGGGAGCCGTCGTAGAAAAGTGGCAAGACGTATGTTCGGCGATGCGATGCAGAGATTTTGCGTCATTGGAGGTGGAAGGGGCGAGAGAGTGAAGTTCATGGTGGGGCATGATGTCGAATACGTAGATCCGTCCAAACACTCTACAAGAACTATTCATGTAGCAGTACATAAATGTGGTAGGACAAGACCGGACGTTTTCCGCGCGCAGTGAAGGTTTGGTTTGGTTTCAGTAAGTACGATGCGCATCCCTACGTTGCACAGTTCCGAATGCAGCAATACTGCATTCGGGACTGCGAAAAGTGCAGTTATAGTGCAGAGAAACTAGGGATGGACTTCCACACATCGCCGTACGCTGCGCAGTATAACTGCCTCCTGGAATTCGATAGGCTTTAGTATACCAGCTAGTAACACTAGACCAGGAATTTCGAAAAGTGCAGTTCGAAGTCTAGTATTACTAGACATGGACGTCCACTTGGTGGAAGTCCGAATAAAAAGAATACTGGACCTGGACGTCGAGTTGGCGGAAGTCCGAGTGTAGTAGTACTAGACTCGGACGTCTACCTGGTGGAAGTCCGGGTGTAGTAATACTAGGTCTGCAACTACAAAGTAGGTAGTATACCACGGGTATTACTGGACCTCATGTTGCACTCAGTGGGCATCTGCATCCATTTCCGGAACCACAGACGTAGATGATATCTCGAGAAACCGATTGTCGCTGTGTCACTCTGGTAGCGGAGTTGGAGAAGCTCGTCCCACTCGTGCGACACATAATATCTGCAAGAGCTGTTATACCCTATGAGTGCGTTGACGTACACAGCAAATTTGTAGTGAAAACCGACCCACTAATGTGCATCTCGGCGATAACTAACCGCTAGGATGTAGATTCATCGCTTTACAAGCCGGGAACTGTGCAGTGCGGACTGTTATTTTTCCTCACTCCGTCTCGAGTTGTCGTTCACGGAGTATAGGAGCATCCTCACGTCGTGTTTTTTAGGCACCATATCTTGAGCTGCGTCTCTGCACCATAGCTACCATCTTACTGCGTAGGTACAATACAGTGCTATATATCCACCAGGCTGCATCCAGCGGCAGACTACGGCCTGACCGTCATCTACTCGCCCGACAAATATTCATTCTTTGAGTGCGAGCATTTCGATGCCTTGCTCGGGTCGTCGCCAAAATGCGTTCCCAGGCTGAAAACCGGAAAACTTGACTATCAGTCACCGCGGCGATTGCAATAAAGCTAGGAGCTTTGAAACCTCTGTGAAAAGCTCTTATCGGGCAGTTCTCGGACCGTAAAACGATTCTATGCCGTCTCCAGACTCACGTGTTTCTTCTCAACAGACCAGCTATTCTGACATAATCACTCTCCGTGGTATTCTGTCGTCGCTTTACTACCTACTCCACACATCAGAAGGACTCTTTCCTCACAGAGCACTCTGGCCCCAGCCGCCAGGCGTTTGCACGAAGGGCATCCCCATGAACTATATGCTTGGCCTTACAGGTTCTTATAATGATGCAAAAGAGCGCTTCGGAAGTGTTTTAGTTCTTGTAATAACCGGTCTTTGATACATACTATTGCAACTAACTCTTATTCTTATATCAACTCCAGGCAGCAGAAACCCCGAACTTTATCGACCTTGGTGCCCAGCCTAGGTTTCAAGATGTCCGGCCATGTAAGCCAATCCAGGCTTCAGAAACAGGTAGTATTCGTATGGGACGATCGTACGAACATCCATACCACCACGTGGTCGAGTTTGTGCGGCGCACTTTGTTACTGAACCTCAATCATGACTTAATAGCCACAAGGTTTCGTAAATGGGAACAGCAAGTAGCAATCCAGTCTTCTGCGCATTAAAATATACGCCCATATACACGGTTCCTTCTCTTCACAGGCATAGACTCGGCGGTAGAGGAGCATCCGAGATGAGCGTATGTAGAATTACACGGACAACCGGAAACAACGGAAATCTTGAGGTCAAGGACTGAGCAATCTTGTCCAAGGGGCCATGCAAGGTCCGAAACGAGTCGAATTATGCCAATGACGAAACCTGTATCTGTGCAGGATGTCACAGTTTGTAGTGAGCAAATTCCCCCGCAGTGGTGAGCAAAGTTTCATTTGTCTTCATTACCTAACGCACTAGCTATGCTACCCGTATCCACTATGTTCATGTACTTCGTGCTTTGAATCCAGCACTGTTGTTACACAATACTATCGATGTTATGATATGCCGGTACGGACGTAGTAAGGGTACGGACACGTATTGTTATGCGGTTTGATGGCGTATTGACGGCAGTGCAACGGTACGGTACGCCTTGAGAAGTCATGCGGTGCTGATCTTAGAGCTCTACACCCAGCAGCAAGAACATACCGTTTGCACCGTGCCCTCCGTCAGCTTGATAGCCACCAAGTGTACTTGCATGTAAACATTCGTCGATTCGACGGATGAAACCGGTTTTGCTTACTTTTACGCAGTGTTGGCCACGTGCTCGTGTATACCTTTTCTCTCTTCAGCAGCTTTGTTCTCAAAGAGATCCAAACACCAGGACAAGTACTCAACGTAGCTAGCTGTCAGGGAAAAAGACTCCCACAGCTCGCAGAAGTATCTTACGACCGGGGGTACACTATCGTGTATTTTCCGGAATCTCAGGTCTCCGAAACATTTATGAGCTTCACAGTCTTTACTAGACATTAGTTGAGATTGATGTTTCCCGGGACTGGCTTGTCAACTAAATCCGCAAGCGTAGGGCGGGGCTTTCGTTCTTGAACATACTTTTTTGCGTATCGAGTTCATCCACTTTGGATCAGTTGGTTCGGTTTGTGAGCCTGGCCACCTTTGTTTCTTCCGATCACCTCCATTCAGCTTTCTGCCCTTTGGACTCGTTCCAGGTCGCGTGAAAGCTCCCTTACAGAAACTGACTTGCAAAGCCAGTGTGGGGCTCTAGGGAAGGGCCCCATAAGACGATATCAAGTCGTACCCGTACTAATCCACACGTGAAATGAGCGACACTACGCCTAGTGTAGTGCGTTTGGCCGCACAAATAGCTCTGCGATACGTCATACCCATGAAGGTAGCATCCAACCGACAGGTCCAGGACCGGGGAGACCAACCGTCTTGCGGAAGTTGTTGCCTGGACGAGGTAATACATTCAGTTTCACTCAGTAGAAAGGACGTTGTCCAAAAAGCAAGGTTCAACAGACATATCTACTGAGTGTGTGAGTTACAATCGGGTGTGCAAACCAGCACGCGAGAGTACAACTCGATCGCCACGAGCCTTGCAACGTAGGTTCCTCAGGGAGTGGCTTCCCAGCAAAGTGTGCGAATTGCACGGTGGCGTTCTCGCACGGGCATAGCTACAGCACGATTACTCTAGCGATGCGGTCCTAGTGGTACAGGCAATGGCAATCCTCTGGATTCCATGGGAGTCCTCTCGACACTGTTGGGTGTTGCCAATGGAATGCTCGGAACGAATGAACTGTTAGGCTGTGAGCGAAGGCGCTGGTTTCAAGTACGGAGAATCTCTGTAGCGCGGTTTTCCATGACCGTATGGTGGGAGCCAAGTCGCGTACACTCCGTCGGAGTGTAATGAGGAGAATTTTACCGTGAAAACAGCCGTAAGGCGTGACTAGTCGATGTTTCGTGCGCTTATTTGCACTGGCCTCTTCGGGGACCCGCCACGAACATCGTGATACATGTGGAGTTGTGAGGAGAGACAAGCGTGCTTTGCACGTTGTACGACCAGACCAGCTCCGCTGGCTGGCACAATTCACCAGAGGTGAGCAAAAGAAGTTATCCTCGACAGGGAATGCGCGTCAGGTGCAGTGGGGAGATGTCGTACCGCTATAGGCAACGTCTTGTAGTGATGTACGACCCAGCATCCCTTGCAAAGGAACGTTTTATTAGACGATTGTAGCGTCAGGGACAAACATATTGGTTCAGCCCCGGTACTCTTATTCTGTGCCAAAGAGGAGTTGGACAGAAGTGGAAAGAACGGGTATACGCAAATACACTACACCACACTACCAAAATAACAGCAAATTGATACACATTAGCCTCGTAACCTTCCAGGGGGGCGGGCGGGTCCGTACAAGTACTTGACCTCGTCTGTCGGACTGGGTGTGGCCGCATGCTCACAACCGGTCTGTTTGAAATGCGCCGTGGGCGTGCAGTATCTCGAATAGCTATCAAGTAGTAGTGCGGCTGGTAGTTGGTAGACGGAGCCACGCCAGAAAGTCGTCCATCTACATATTGTGGCAGTGTGCCAGTGGCCGTTCACGCTACGTCGTAGATCTACGGCGTGACATCACGACAAATTCTCGCCTCAACAAACTAATGTTCGATATGTTGAGCTGCTTGGTACGGAGGTGTGCCCAATTTTTGGACTGCTCTACAGAAGGTACTTCGCACAGCCGGGTTCTCCCGCTGTCCGATGCCTTTGTTCTCTACAAGACTGTCGAGTCAGATACTTATACCATAAAGAAAATGCTCGGGTGTGTTCAAGCAGTAGTTCCTAGAATTACAGAATTCTAGTGGTATGCGA
>JAUKWC010045143.1:0-10684 GCA_032356245.1 Endocladia muricata | reverse complement strand
CGCAAGCTTACCCATTTTTCAAAAATAGGGTTTAACCGAAATAATAGGGTTTTAAAATCCGCGAAAGAAGAGCGCTAAAAGCCAACGACCAATCACCAACAGCCTATTTCACCTGCACCTGCAAATCCAAAATATTCCCCATATGATAACACGTCCGGCACCTCGCTTCGTAGCGATCCTTTTCACCCAGCACGACCGTCGCTTCGTCATCTGAAAGACGATAAGAATGCGTCGCCAGATTACCGCAATGCTGACAGATAGCGTGTACTTTGGTGATGTATTCCGAAACGGCCAGTAAGCCGGGAATCGGACCGAATGGTTCTCCGCGAAAATCCATATCCAGCCCGGCCACGATGACCCGCGTACCCCGCAGCGCCAGTTGCTGACAAACCCGAACCAAACCATCATCAAAAAATTGCGCCTCGTCTACCCCGACTACGCCGACCCCGTCGGAGAGGTTGAGTAATTTATCGGAATGATCCACGGGGATGGATAAAATAGAATTAGCGTCGTGAGAAACCACTTCGTTTTTATCGTACCGGGTATCTATCTGTGGTTTAAAAATTTCTACCTTTTGGTTGGCAATCTTGGCCCGTTTGAGGCGACGAATCAGTTCTTCCGTTTTACCGGAAAACATAGAACCGCAGATTACTTCGATCCATCCGCTCCGTTGTCCTTTAAAATGTGGCTCTAAAAACATATTGGTGATTATTCCGTATTTTTGTTTGAATAGAATTCTCAATGAACGATAAAGAAGAAAAGGTGTAAATATTAAAAACTAAAACCCGGTTTTTATCGTTCTTTGAAAAGCGAAGATACTAATTTCAATCAGATTTTTTGGTAACAATTATGAATTTACAGCAAGCAAAAATCACCCTCGAAAAGATTAATCGCCTCTATCAGAGTATGACCCTCGATAGTAGTATTGATGAGCACGAACAACAACTCATGCTCAACTATATCCGGCAATTTCATAAAGCTTTTTCCGGCGAAGGCCTGGAAGAAGAAGCACCGGAACCCGTCAGAACACCACGGGTCATCCGTAAAACGATTGAAAAACCGCCCGTCATTCAGGAGATTTCGGTTCCCCAGTTTACCCCCGAACCAGAACCCACGCCCGTACCGACACCGGAGCCAAAACCAACGCCCCGACCGGAACCCGTTGCCAGACCGGAACCAAAACCCGAGCCTACGCCCGTGCGGATTGAACGTCCCGCTCCCGAATATACGCCACCCGTCGTACCCGCGCCTACCTACGAGGCAGACCGTACCCCTGCCAGTGTACCCGTAGAATCGGATGATTACGACGAACTTTTCGAAGTGACCGCCGCCAGAGAATTATCGGACCGACTCAGTGCCACTCCGATTAAGGATTTGACCAGAGCAATCAGTATCAACGAAAAAATTCTTACCTGTAACGAACTCTTTGGAAAAGATAAAAATCGATTCAACGATTCGTTAAAAAAACTAAATGGATTTTCTTCTTTTACCGAAGCCCGTCCGTATCTGGCGAGCCTGGCCAGTGAATTTGGCTGGGACCAAAAAAGCAAGAAGAAAAAAGCACAGATTTTTATTAAGCTCGTTCGCCGACGTTATAATTAGTTGGATATAAAAAATTAGTAATACAATGGAAGATTCCAAAGCCCGCCTTCTTGAAAGTATGTGGTGGCCCCTTCTATTTGTGGCCCTCATCTGGCTGATTCATTCGGTGCAATTTATCTTTGGCTGGGACTTTGGTCGCTTTGGTATTTACCCTTTACGAATTTCCGGACTAAAGGGAATTCTATTTACTCCGCTCATTCACGGTGACTTTTCGCACCTTATTCACAATACGATTCCATTTTTTGTGCTGGCCACGATCATGTTTTACTTTTATCCGAAAGTAGCGTTTCGGAGTATGGTGATGATTTATTTCTTGTCGGGAATTGGCGTTTGGCTTTTTGCCCGTACGGTTTATCATATCGGAGCAAGTGGGGTTGTCTACGGCTTGATGGCTTTTATTTTAGGAACCGGGATTTTTCGGCGCAACGTCAAATCGGTTACGCTGGCACTCATCGTATTTCTTTATTATAGTGGAATGTTTGTGGGACTGTTTCCGGTTCAAACGGGTGTTTCCTGGGAAGGTCACCTTTCGGGTGCCATCGTCGGTATCTTTACCGCATTCTTTTATAAATTAGAAATTGAAACGGACGAGATTGTACCCGTCTATCCACCAGAACCCGACCTGGCCAGCCGTCCCTATTTTTTACCCCGTGATATTTTTGAAAAAACCAGAGCGCAACGAGCCCACGATCTGCGAATGGAACAGCAACGAAAAATTCAGGAAGAACTGGAACGGCAACGCCGTAGCCAGGAAGGGGACTGGCAGCGGGATATTGATTAGTAGATGAATGCTGCTTCCTTCGTTCGACCGCGGATAACAATTTTAATTCTAAAAAATTGGTAACCTTTACCTCCGCGACTATCATTCCCAAAAAAACAAGGGCAAATTTCTTCAAAATCTCTCCTTTTCCCATTAATAAAATTCAACTTGTCCTTCCTACCCTGAATCCGGTATTTTTCTAATAACCATTGATTTAAAGATAGTTTTTAAATATATTTATATTTTAATTGTTATTTTTATAAAGGAGCTGTCTCTCCTGTTTTTAAACTTACAAATTTTACACTTCCCCCCGCAAAATTCTGTACAGTTAAGGTTAGCAATTTCACCTTTCCCCACATTTGTTATCCCGACTTACAGCATACTATTTAACCAAAGTTACACTATGAGATTATTTTTACTTGGCTTGCTCGGGATTATCTTCCTGTGCGGATTTACCAGTTCTTTACCTACCATTAATTTTCAGGACGACCGGGACGGCGTACATTACGCTGGTGTGGCAATTGGACATTTGCAGGTTATGACCAAAAATTTACAATACCAGAATGAGTCATCTTATTCTTACGATAACCTGGAACGATATGGCAAACACTTCGGAAAATTATATAATTACAAATTATTAATTGACGCGGAAGGAAATCTTAAAGAAGGGATTTGTCCAAAAGAATGGCGTGTTCCTACGGTGGCAGAATGGGAATACCTAATTTTGGGTATGAAACCCACCGTTTCAAAAAATGCGGACGGACAGATGGTGTACCACCTTTCTGAAAATTACGCACAGCTGCAATTTGGTGGCTTTCGTTCACAGGAAGGAAATTTCTTTTTCAATATGGGAAAAGAAGGCCACTACCTGACGTCAACTGCATCAGGAGACAATTGGGCTACAATCAAAATCAAAAGAAATGGAAAAGGCTACGATTTAACGATCGCAAAAAATACAGACCAAAAGCGAGCGGTCAGTTGTCGCTGTGTACAGGATACTAAAAGCAACGAAGAATGGGTGAATGAATAAGTTGGAGGGGAACTATACAATAAAGTGTGTCATTTGGCAGCCCGCACCTTGAATTCCTAAAGGAGAGCTTACGCGCCGACACACTTTAAGGGACACTCCCTTGTAAGGTATTCTATCAAAAAGCGTCCATCACTTAATATTGAAAATTCGACATCCAGCATTCAATATTCCCTAGCTCATCCCAACTTCCAGCGGTTGACTTTCCAAATCATTGGTAGTGGCTTCGCGGAGAAATTGCACGGCGACGCGATTAAAGTCTTTCCACTTTTCGATATTACAGATGTGACCGCATTTTTCAAAGATAACGAGCTTGGTTTCTTCTTGTTTTTGGGCAAAACGCTGGGCCGCTTTCAGGAAAACATGATCCTGAGCACCCATTACCACGAGACTTTTATTGAGCATCGGAGCATTAAAACACTCATCCAGAATTTTAAAAAACTCACCGTACAAACCAACCCACTTCATATATTCTTTGTTGGTCAATTTTTTGGCTTGCTTCCGGTACATCTCGCGGGAGAACTGGTGGTTCTTTTTAGGTAATACGACCCAGGAAAAAATCCGGTAAATCCATTCGTAGGGAAGAATATGATCGAAAAATTTACCTCCGTGCACAAAGAATCGCATCTTGAGCGTGGCCCGGAAAATACCTCCGGCCATCACAATTTTGTCCACCAAAGTGGGCCTTTTAACGGCAATCCGCTGTAAGATTACACTGCCCAAAGAAAGTGATACAAAGCTGGCCTTGTCAATTCTGAGATGATCTACTACTTCCAGAATATCGGTACAGACAATTTCAAAATTATAAGAATCAAAACTCGGCTTCATATTTTTGGACAAACCGTGATCACGTAAATCCAAAAGCAACAGATTGAAGTATGGCTTAAAATCTTGCACCTGATAGCGCCACGAAGCGATAGCTCCGCCCGCACCGTGGACAAAGACTACCCACGGAGCACCGTCGGCGTGAATATGAGTTTCAAAATGTAGCATGCTTTCTTAGTTTTATTGCGTTCTACAAGATAAGTATTATTTGCTAATGACCAAATATATATACTTAAATTATAAATCTACTTTGGAGCAAATCAGACTTGCCTAAATCTTCTTATTCGTGCAAAATAGACAAAGCCTGATTACGATTTCTTACGTAGCGCATCGATTCGATCCGCAATTTCTTCGGATTCGGCCATTAATTTAGCGTATCCCTTGATATCTCCCGCACGTTGCGTATCCCGGGCTTTCAATAAAATCGCATCGTATTCCTTTTCCAGTTCTTTGATCGGGTCTTTTTTGAATAATCCAAACATAATTGACGGTTTTAATGGCATTTTGGTAGTCGCTTCGTGGCTACTGGCCTCTTGCCTTTCGCTGCTTGCTTTCATCTAACGTAAAAATATTTTAGAGAAAAAAAGCTGAAAATTTTCTATCTCCTTTTAAACAGCAATAATCAGAAAGTGTTTGACCTGATTCGACTTTAAACTTCCATCAATTGAATGCATTTGGCCAAATATAAAAAAACTAAACCTGCATCTGATTTTCCCGTAGTACGATTTCCAGTTGTTCCAGCAAAAAATCTGCGTTTTCCCACGTAAAACACATCGGTGGTTTTATTTTAATAACGTTGTGATCGGGGCCGTCGGTACTCAGCAAAATGGCGCGTTGCCGCATCCGATTGGCGAGATAGCTGGCCTGCTCCGCCGCCGGTATTTTTTGCTCACGGTCTTTTACCAATTCAAAACCTAAAAATAAACCGTGACCCCGTACATCCCCAATGATCTGATACTTATATTGTAATTCTTTCAAACCATCCATCAGATAATTACCAATTATCGCCGCGTGTTCCTGCAATTTTTCATCTTCCACCACCGCCAGTACTTCCCGGCCAATGGCACAAGATACGGCGTTTCCACCAAACGTATTAAAATATTCCATCCCGTTGGCGAAGGCATCCGCAATCTTCCGGGTCGTCACTACGGCACCCAGCGGATGACCATTTCCAATGGGCTTTCCTAATGTCACAATATCCGGTACTACCTCCTGCAATTCAAATCCCCAAAAATGACTCCCTACTCTACCAAAACCTACCTGTACTTCGTCCATAATACAAAGTCCTCCGGCGGTTCGTACCGTTTTAAAAATCTTTTTCAAATAACCATCCGGTAAAACAATTTGCCCACCACAACTCAAAATGCTTTCGCAAATAAATCCAGCAGGTGCTTTTCCTTCTTTGGCCAATTGCGCAATAATTTTTTCCGCATAAGCGGCGTAGTCCGCTCCGGCGGTCGCTACGTTTTGGTGAAGACCACGGTACGTATCCGGCAGCGGTAATAGATGCGTGGTAGCCGGCGCTCCCGCCCCACCCTTTCCATCAAATTTATAAGAACTTACATCGATCACCGCATTGGTATTTCCATGGTAACCAATTTCTACGGCCAGCATATCCCGTTGTCCGGTGTAGGTCCGCGCCATTCGCAATGCAAGTTCGTTGGCTTCGCTGCCGGAGTTTACCAGGAAACAAACTTCCAGTGGATCGGGCAATTTAGCAGTCAGCGCAGCTGCGTACTCGTTCAACTGCGGATAGAGATAACGGGTATTCGTATTTAATAAAGCCAATTGTCGCTGGGCCGCACGTACGATTCGTGGGTGCTGATGACCAACGTGCGGAACGTTGTTGCAAGTATCTAAATAACGTCGCCCCTCCTGATCGTAAATATATTGTTTGTAAGCACGAACTACGGCAATCGGCTGATCGTAGGAGACGCTTAAATTGGCACCCAGATTCTTTTTCCGGCCGGTTAATAATTTTTCTACAGTGGGGAATCCACGGGGTAAGATATTTTCGGTGGTAATAAAAATACCCGGATCGGGGCAAAGGTTTTTCCACACTTCCTGCTCGGTGGGAAAAGCCACACCCGGAAAATCACCGTCGCCATTTAGTGGGTCCAGCATAATTTGGAAATGTAAATGCGGTGGCCAGTTTCCATTTTCGGGAGGTGGTCCGATACGGGTTAACAGGTTGCCTTTTTTTATGGTATCCCCTTTTTTTAGTTTTTGCGTAGCCGCCCAACTGAGGTGTCCGTACAAAGTATAAAAGGTTAACGCTTCGCTAATCTGATGTTCTAAAATAATTGTTGGCCCGTAGTCCCGTTCTCCCGCATTATTTTTTACACTAAAAACAATGCCATCCAACGGAGCGTAAACTTCGGTCTCTGCGGGTGCCCAAACGTCCACGCCCAGGTGCACGGTACGCCAGTGCGGTCCGGCATTGCCCATCACCTCGTAGGCATCGGTTGAATAAAAGGGTCGTACTTCTCCGTAACCACCCAGCCCGTAGATTACCTCCGCTTCCGACAACATCCGATCAATCGTCGCATTAAATTTTTTGATCGTCTCAAAATCGTAGTTGTTGCCAAGTTCCAGACTATCCACCTGTAAATCCAGTTTTAGAAAAGGCGTTTTAGAAAAATTAACGGCAAACATAGGTGCCAACTCATTCTGGTTTTTAGATAACCACTGATCGAAATATTTCCGTTGTGGACACGCAGGTAATCCGGCGGCGTGCCGTAAAGTATAGTGCACTAAATCCGGTGATAACGCAGTCCATTTTTTTAATGCTCCCCAGGCGGGTGCCTCACTGATAAAGTGGTAAGCGTGGTCGGGAAACTCAATTCGATTGAGCGCCGCGGCGGTGACCGTAGTAGTCAATCGTACTCCAACGAGTGTATAAATTACTTTTATTTCTTCCGGTAATAACGGACATATTTTATTATATCCACGAACAATGTCAGTGGCGGCAGCCAGCACATCCGGTTTATCCATAATTCCGTAGGCCAGTAAAATGGCCAGATCCGCTATTCTTATGGTTTCTACCGCATCCCCAAAATCTATTATTCCCAGTGCTTCTTGATTTTTAACATCTACTAATAAATTATAGTCGTTGGCGTCGTTGTGAATCACCTGCCGGGGCAAAGTATTAATTTGCGGTTTAATTGTTTTTATAAAATCATTGAGGAAGGGTTCTACCAATTCCGGATGTTTTAATTTTTGTGGATGTGGCAATAGCCAATCCGCCTGTGCGAGATCCCAGCGTAAAGTGCGCCCGGCACCGGGATGTTTAAATCCCTGCAGTGCTTTGGTAATTGTTCCGCAAAGCTGGCCGGTACTTTCTAATAATTTTGGGGAATGTGGACGGGTGGTGGCCATTAGTTCGCCCGGTACCCAGGTAAGCAGACGGAGGTAACGTTCCCGGTTTTGCTCGTCGGTGATGGTTAAAATGTGTTGCCCATTTTTAGCGATGACTACTTCCGGTAATTGGTACGCGGTTACCCGACCGGACAGGTGCAGCAGGATGGCGTTTTGCATTTCGAGGTGTTCCAGGCTTTCGCCAAAATGGGCGATTTTCAGGATGTATGTCTTGCCGTTATCGGCGGCTAGCTTATAATTTAGATCCAGCTCGCCTACGAGGGGGAGAAGCGTACCGGAGAAGTGATAGTGTTTCTTCAGAAAAGGGAGGAGAAGGTTTAGCATGGGAAGGAGTTGGGCGGATTAGTTTAACAGTTTTAACTCGACTTTAGCCAAACTTTGCTATTAGCTTTTTGCATTTGGCTATTGGCTTCCTTTAACCGTGAAGAGATGTAGTTGCTTTATCCCATTCGTTAAAATCATTCTGACACCAAATAAAATGATTTCGTATTCACTTATATGGGAAAGCAGATGGCTAAAGTCGAGTTCAAAGATCAAACTAATTTACATAAAAAAAGTCTTTACGCACGGTGACGTAAAGACTAATTTTTTTTGGTGGGCGATGAGAGATTCGAACTCCCGACCCCCTCGGTGTAAACGAGGTGCTCTGAACCAACTGAGCTAATCGCCCCTAAAGGGTTGCAAATATAGTTTCTATCTTATTGGAATGCAAGGGTTTTTGTTAAAATTATCAAAATATTTTATCCCATGCCTACGTTCTAAAGGCTTATCTTTGAAATTGGATAATCTTCTCTGCAAAAGACCTTACTCTCACAACCACAATTCACCCATAACGGTTCCACTGACCGTTTTTTATACCTGTATATGAAGCGTTTTCTTAAAAAATTCCTCTTGTTTTTCTTTTTCGTACTCCTGTTATTGGTAGGTACGGCTGCAATTATTGCCGGTTTTTTCGAGCAGCAAATCGGTCGGAAACTTATTACGGAAATAAACCGACAACTCGACGCGGAATTGGCCGTAGGTGATTTTGAGCTTTCTTTACTTTCCGGATTCCCGGATGCCTCCGCTAATTTACAGACGGTGACACTAGATGATAATCGTAAAGGAACGTTGATGGAAGCGGGTAATCTATCTTTTCGCTTTGGACTATTCAGTCTTTTTGGTTCTAATATAAAAGTACACTCGGTGGTTATTGAAGATGGTGCGTTGTTTGTTCACATCGACAAACGGGGGCGGGCCAATTATGATATTTTGAAAAAAGGAAAGGCAGAAGCGGAGGGAGACGAAGACGGTTCTGCTTTATCGATCTCCCTCAACGAAGCGGAACTCCGGGACGTGGAAGTCATCTATATCGACGACCGGGCGCAACAGGAAGTAAAACTTCTGGTAAAAGATGCGCTGGCCTCGGGCGAATTTTCCAGCGAAGAATTTTCACTCATCAGCTTTGCCAATTTAAAATCCGAATTTATCGAACTACCCGATGGCCGCTACCTGGCGGGAAAAAATCTGGATTACGACGCACAGATTAAAGTCAACTTATCTACCGGCGTTTACGAACTGGAAAATGTGGACGTGGGAATTGAGCAAAATCGGTTTAGCGTAGATGGTACCGTCGTAACAACGGAAACCCAGGGCACCAACTTTGACCTGAGTCTGGTGTCAAAAGAAAGCAGTCTGAAAGCTATGATTGACTTATTACCAAAATCCTATCGCGACTACCTGAAAGATTTTAAAAGTTCCGGAAAATTTGTGGTGACCGCAAAGATTGACGGCGTTTTAGATAAAAAGAGGACACCGGATATGAAGGTGGATTTAAAGCTGACGGACGGACGTATCAGTGGTCCCAGACTAGGTCATTCGTTGAAAGATGTCAACTTTACGGCGGCTTTTGATAATAGTAAAAAAGCCAAATCGGTTTTTGAGATCGCCGATTTTAAAGGATACTTTAACCGGGAATTGATTCAATCAAAACTAAAGGTTTCCGACCTGGATGACCCGTACATTGATTTTACCATAGACGGTGTGCTGCCACTCGCTTCGGTCCACGGATTACTGGACCATCCCGCTATCAAGGACGGAGACGGAGAAATTGAAATAAAGAATTTTCGACTCAAAGGGAAGTATAATGATATGCTGAGTCCGAGTAGAATTGGACGGGTCAAAACTTCCGGAGTGTTGGAGTTTGACGACGCAGAATTAAAAGTCAACAAAGAAAAATTGATCATTGACAAGGGGATCGTAAAGCTCATTGATAACAGTATGATTTTAAAAGATATTGAATTTGAGGGCGCGGGCAGCAAGCTGGAACTGGACGGTAAATTTGTCAACTTCTTACCCGTTTTATTTGCGGATTTAAAAAATACAAAAAACGCAAAATTAATTTTTCAGAGTAATCTGAAAGCGGAAATCTTAGATTTGGATCGGTTATTTAAAATGACCAAAACGGAGGTGGAAGAGTCGATCGTTTCGCGCAGTGTGATGGATTCTATTCACGTAGAAGAAAATTTACGATTAGAGAGATTCACTAAGTTACTGAAAGGATCTTTCAACGCCGACGTAGAAAAGTTCAACCATAATTATATTGAAGGGGAAGATTTTAAGGGAGTCATTGAATTTGAAAATAATGAAATGACGATCAAAGGGAGCACCAATGCGATGGATGGACGCTTTGTCCTGGACGGAAAAATGTTGTTTAAAAATCAGCCTTCGCTGGAAGGAAAGTTTATTTGCGAACAAGTAGACGTGCAGGAGTTTTTCCGGCAGGCAGAAAATTTTGGTCAGGAAGTGATGCAGTATCGGCACATCCGCGGAGACATGAACGCCAAGATGGCTTTCAGTGCCAAGTGGGCACCCGACGGTACTTTTTTATACGATGATCTGCGGGTGTACGGAGACGTGGATATTGAAAAAGGGGAACTGTATAATTTTGAATTATTCTACGATTTTGCGACGTACGTAAAATTGAAGGATTTAAAACATATCAAGTTTACCCGGTTACACAATCTTTTTGAAATCCGAAAAAGCCGCTTATATATTCCGGCGATGTTTATGCAATCCAATGCGTTAAATTTGACGCTGAGCGGTGAGCATCG
>JAUKWC010045132.1:0-10685 GCA_032356245.1 Endocladia muricata | reverse complement strand
TGGGTAATGCGCTGGAGAAGCCGCCCGCCTTTGAAATAAACCAGATTGACTATGTACCAGTGGGTGAGGCTTGATTTTATGATGCTAGCCTGAGCCTGTTTCACCTGAAGAGGGAGCGATCACCACTGCAATTTAGCTACCTGCCGAGATGCTGCCGTGAGCGCGCTCTCTTTAGGACTAGGCATGATGGCCCCGACTGCTGCAAAATCCGACCACACAGTTTTTCAGCCTTCATGTAGTGGGCTTAATCATCGGACTCGCCCTGGTAAGCGACAGCAGGTATTATTCTGTCTATGGACAACGCAGCGAAGGCCCAAGCAGAATACAAACGCTTGCGATCGCTGATCGGCGGCAGGCATCCGAAAGGCGACTGTCAGTTAGTCGCGCTGATGATTGCCCGCGCCATTGATGGCGACATTATTGATGGCATGGTCAGCTTTGAACAGGGCGCTCCTATTTGGCACTTTTGGACGTGTAGGGAAAACACCTGCATATACGACCCATTAGCAGAGAGCTGGGACAGACAGCCCACGACGCATACAACAAAGCGCGTCGTAGAAGAAAACAAAATACCAGAAGAACTCAGGCACTTCGTCAAAGATATCGACTACATTCCACGCAACTGGGAGCCTATATTTCCACTTAGATACGCTTTGACCCATGAGCTGCTGGGGATAACGCTGCCGGGAATTGAAAAGCTATTTCCGATGTGTCATTAACCAAGGTTTTTGAGCTCTTTTAGCAGAGCTTTCTTATAGTTCATTAATAGTGCCTGACCGTCGAATTAACGATTCTTAAACGAATCTTCAACATAGTACAGAAAACATCTCGCAGAAAGGAGATGTGCACTCTCGGAATCTACTAGATAATCAGTTCTTACAGGATAAACTGGATCGGAATTTCTAATACATAAAGGCTATGGGTAATGATAGTGAAACAGGCAAAGGCTTTGAGCAATGGGTACGACAGCTCGGTGGACTCCTGACCGGAGTCTTCGGCTTTATCGCTACGGTTCTCGGCTTTGTACGGTTGGTTCAGGGCAATACCGAGACAGTTTCACTGATTCTACTTGTGCTAGGTGTTACCTTGATATGGCTTACATGCCTATACTTTAATCGGTTTTGGAAACCGGAAAAATTCGACAAAACACCTGTAGGGATTCAGCCGCCACCGACCGACAAACAAGTAGGACTTCAAAAACAAAAGGAACAACAGCGCAGAACGATTCGCAAAACCGCGTTAGTCGGATTAGTTTTAGTTCCCTTAATAACGCTTGGCAGCTTTGGTACTTGGCGACATATACAAAACTTACCTAGCGAGAACATCATCATTCTTGTAGCTGAGTTCGACGGACCGAATGCTCAGAACAACCGAATTACTGAAACCATCTTAAAACAGCTAAAAGAGGTCACTTACGACTCCAACACCATAAAAGTTGTAGCGCTAGAAGAAGTAATCACAGAGCAAGAAGGTAGCGAAGAGGCATGGAAAATAGCAACCGAGAAGAAAGCATCAGTAATGATTTGGGGGTGGTATGGACAGACCGCCGATACAGTGCCAATCAGCGTAAATTTTGAAGTACTGGAGCCGTCTATACGCTTACCAAATTTAGGAGAAACTGCTAGCGGCGCAGTGCAGATATTTGACATAGCTGAACTCAACAGTTTTAGACTACAAACCCAGCTATCACAGGACATGAGCTATCTCACACTATCTAGTTTAGGATTTGCAGAATATGCTGCAAGTGAGTGGGACAAAGCTATTGATTACTTTAATAGAGCTCTAATGCAGTCCGACGTAATAACCAAAGGTCTGAATACGAGTGCCATACACTTCTATAAAGGCAACTCACTAGACGATTTAAAGCGCTATGAAGAGGCTATAAGTGCGTACGATAACGCTCTTAAAACAGAACCCAATTTAGTAGAAGCATTCTACAATAAGGGTATTTGCCTAGATAATTTAGAACGGTACGGTGAGGCGATTACTGCTTACAACAGTGCTCTAGAAATAAGACCTAACTTCTTAGAAGCACTTAATAACAAAGGTTTTTCCCTAGACGAGCTGGGCCAGTACGATGAGGCTATTTCTACCTATGATGACGCTCTTAAGATAGAACCTAAATCCTCACTGATACTCAACAATAAGGGTGTCTCTCTGGGCAACGTGGGTAAACACAGTGAGGCTATTGCTACTTACAACAATGCTCTCGAAGTTACTTCTAAGGATCCTAGTATCTACAGAAATAAAGCTAAATCGTTAGCTAGCTTAGGATACTACGACGATGCTCTTATTGTCTTCGATATAGCTCTTGAGCTCGAACCAAATCATTCAAATACTTTATATGACAAAGGCTCCGTACTAGATGATCTAGAGCGCTATGAAGAAGCTCTTGTTGCTTACGATGATGCTCTCAAAATTAGACCTGATTTCTCAGAAGCACTCAATAACAAAGGACTTGTACTGAATAAGCTAGGTCAATATGAGCGTGCCGTTGCTACTTATGATTCCGCTCTCAAAATCAGACCAAAATATTCGACAGCGCTTTACAACAAAGGAAACGCGCTAGCTAACTGGGGACGCTATGAGGAAGCTATTGCTGCCTATGATTCCGCTCTCAGAATCGAACCTGATTTCTCAGAAGCACTCACTGGCAAAGGAAATGTGCTGGATGACTTGGAACGCTATGAAGAAGCCCTTACTTCCTATAACTCGGCCATAGCTATTGCTCCGGGGAATACTATTAACTATATAAACAAAGGCATAACTCTATCTAGCTTAGGCCGCTACGAGGAGGCACTCGCTACATATGAAAACTTGCTTATGATTGACCCTAATAATTACCAAATACTTAATGAGAAAGGTGTTTTGTTAATTTATTTGAAACAGTATAGCGAGGCGATCTTTGCTTTTGATGAAGCGCTCAAGATTGAACCAGATTTCTCTCTAGCTATCTATAACAAAGCTTGCAGTTATAGCTTAAATAAGGACATCAATAAGTCTCTTAAGCACTTACAAGACGCAATCGCTCTCAATCCCAACTATCGTGATCTGGCTAAAACTGACACCGATTTAGATAATATTCGACAAGACCCGCGATTTCAGAAACTGATTAACACTGAGTTATGAAAGAAATCCCGTTATTTGATAGGTTCTCGCTCCTGGCTGTCTCAAAATTTAGGCATTTCGAGACCCTATAAAAACAGTGTCTCAGAACATGTCTCAAAACAGCTTTCGTAGAATGCCTTAGACCTTCTGAAAACCTCAGCTCAGCTTTCGATGACACTTGGTACAGCTCACTTCAGCTAACTCCGATATCTCCCAGTTTTTCTGACTAGAGGGCTTCGCATCACATAGCGCTGGCTGTCGCCCGTTGCTCCGTCCTAACTCACCGGCAAAGGCGTGAACGATACCACCTGAACTCGGTTGCCGCTTACACACATAGCTCAACTTCTGTTTGGGATTCGTCTCTGATTTTGACTTCGGCTTGGAACTGGCCGCTGCACCTGGCGCAACGTAAACGCTCTGGTCTATCTGTAGCTGCCCAGCTGCTGTCGGGGCTTTTAGCCTCGGTGCAACCTGACGATAGTAGGTAGAGCGACTGCATCCTACCTGCTCGCAGATTGCTTTGATAGGTAGCTCGCCTGCTTCAGCCAGTGCGATCGCAACCTTCACCTGACTCTCATCTAGCGACTTCGGACGGCCACCCATCCGACCACGCGCACGAGCAGCCTTTAAACCTGCCATCGTCCGTTCTCGCATCAAATTGCGCTCATACTCAGCCATCGCGCCTATTACAGAGAACACCATCTTCCCTGATGCGGTAGACGTGTCGAAACCATCTTGTACGCTGGCGAAGTGTGCGCCGCGATGTTTCAAGTCCTCGACGATACTCAAGAGATGACTCAATGAGCGACCTAAACGGTCTAGCTTCCAAATCACAAGCACATCTTTCTTTCTGATGTGGTCAAGCGCTTTGTCCAGGCCAGGACGTTCAGCCTTTGCACCACTGACGCCGCGATCACTAAAAATCTTCTTGCAACCTGCCTCTTTCAAAGCATCCATTTGCAGGTCTAAATTTTGGTCAGCAGTCGAAACTCGGGCATAGCCAATCTTCATTGTTTCAAAACTCGCAAAGTGCCTCTATTTTTGACACTTTGATTATGGCACAGTTTTTGAAACACGAATACGGTCAAAAAAGCGCCTTTTTTACCGTTTCGTCAGATAGTCCCAAAAACGGTCATTTAAAACACAGTAGTACACAGCGTGATCGCAGCCTGAATCGTTCAAAATATGAGAGCTAGGACTGGTTCTCTCATATTTGTCTTCAAAAGCTTGCTACTCAAGTGAACTATAAGGGTAGGTTTGTATAGTAGTTGGAGCGTGTAACTCGCATTCATACCCCAATAGTAAGCTATGAAAGTAGACTGGCAGTCACTGGCGACTGAGCTTGGAACACTAACCAAATATGGTAGCGAATTCGGAGGAAGCGACCTCGGAACTCAAGCTATTGAGCACCTTCTCGGAGCAGAGTTCTTTGAGCAAGCAGTTGAATATTACATCAGTTGCAAGCCGGGTTCTGAATTAGCAAGGTCTGTTCTTCTACGGCTTAAACCTTGGTCAGGGATGAAGCATTGCTACCATATCTTCAAACACTCTAAGAACCTAAGCGCTAGACGCAGTTCTATAGAACTCTTACGAGTTGTTGGAGATAAACGAGTTTTGGACTGGATTCCAGAATTCATTGCCGATCCAGACCACGATATTCAAAACTGGGGAATTGGAGTTATCGACCAGTTACTATTTTGGCAGTTGCTGGATGATGAGGATGTACACCCCATTCTGACGGCTGCGTTAACTCATGATAATCCCTATGTTCGCGAACAAGCAGCTCTTCTAATAGGGAAAGAGTAGGCGGACGGGACGGGAGAGCCATCTGTAGAAGCATTAGCGTAGCGGTCGCCTTGTAGAGTAGGCTTCATCATTAGAACAGAGTTCATCTTGTCAGTAATATCTCAGGTTGAGAAAGATGTCCATGAGTCGCACAAATTTTAAGGCCTTTTAAGAAGTTAATTTTGAGGCATGAAAAGAGACACGATTTTAGACAGTCCAGAAAGGTATGCCTTTTGAGGCGTAAGAGCAGAGCACTATCAAGCATTTTAGAAATCTCTTTCGCTACTCTTTTGAATTTTCGTATGACCTTTCAAAATTAACCAGTTTTGAGAAGGTGTTCGTCAATAAGGGGGGTAATGCTAGAAGAGAATGCGTTAGCAAAGCCATGATCTCCACCTGCAAAAGTATGCAATGTAGCACGAGGTAGCAAAGATTTTAAACGTTGCCCTACCTGGATAGGACTGATGGGGTCAGCGTCACCCCATAACAACAATGTAGGACTGTTAACTTTGGGAATTCTTTGCGCTAGATCGCTACGGTAAGCAGAAAACCAGTTAGGGAAGGTAGGGTACTCTTCAGTAAATGATGGACGCCAATCTTCTGCACCCATACCGTTCATATCGATTCCACCTGATGTGGCGCAGAGTACTAAATGAGTGATGAGCTTCGGCTTCTCTAACGCTGCAATCATAGCGATTACACCACCCATAGATTGAGCTATTAGAGCAGTTGGTTCTTCAACCTCGGCAATAATCTTTGCTGCCAAATCATCAAAGCCATTAATATTTGGTTCTGATGGAGTAGCACCGTATCCTGGATAGCTAATATGAGTCTTTGTCGCAGGATATACGAGTGCATCAGCCACAGGCTTCCAAAAATCTGTGTTACCAGACGCACCAGGTAGAAAAAGTAATTTAGATGGCATGAGATCTCACAAACACTCAATAATTTCAATCTATCACTACTCATTAATAAAACGGGAAGCCAGTAAATCTCCAATACTTATTTTTCAACTAAGGGTCAGGGACAACGAATCCTTTATCCCCTCTGCGAGATCACCCTCTCTGTCTATAGTTCCATCCCCTGATCGCGCTCCTTAGCCCGTTTCTTCTGACGCTGCCTCGGCTGTTCTTTGCGCTTAGCCTGCTCCTGCTTTTTCTCAACGGGTAGCTCCGACGTTTCGGCCTCAGCAAATCGAGAGCGGACTCGTTCCAGCAGCTCAGGATCTATACCCTCAAGAATGGCTTCGGCCACTCCACTAGCCGTCTTAAGTTCGACATGTCTACCAGCCTCTTTGAAGTCGTTCGATAGGGCAGAAGCGGTGTGTACCTCGGGCGTTAGTTTTGGAATTGAACCCTCAGATGGATCATCCATTGAGATCGCAGCTAGCAAAGCTGACAACTGCTCAAGTCCTTGCTCAGTCTCAATGTCAGTACGAATTTTTTCTCGCCGCTGCTGATTGCGCTCCAACGCTCGATTCTCTTTGGCCACTCGCCTAAACTCATCGCCCATATCAGTGCGGATGCCCTTCGCTTCCATGTTCATAACCGCTGGCCCTAGCTTCGGCTGTGGCTGACGCTCACTGCCCTGTTCTTTCAGCGAGCGGTGATCGATTCGCGATTCGTATCCAGCTCGCTCTAAATGCACGTTTGCATGTTTGGCCCAGGCTTTTCGCTGCTGCTGTAGCTGCGCTCTTTTATTCCACTCTCGCTGCTTTTTCCCAAAGCCCTCTTCGTTCACTACGCGCATCGTCAGCATGATGTGCGCGTGGGGGTTATGGCTGCTGAAGTCGTGGTAGCCGATGTCAGCAATCATCCCTTTGTCTACGAACTGGTCCTGCACAAAGTCACGGGTTAGCTCCTGGCGCTGGCGGGCGCTCAGTTCAGCAGGTAGGGCAACTAGAAATTCTCGGGAGAGCTGCGCATCTTTGCGCTTTTCGGTCTTCTCTACTTCGTTCCATAGCGTCTCGCGGTCTGAAAGGCGGGCAGGTGCGCTGTCGGGCTTCAGGATTTCGCTGTCGTAAATATCCGTCTTGCCGGTGTAGTCGTGCGTCTTGCCTGTCCGCTCATCTTTCACCTGCTCACCTGAACGATATGCAGCTGCCGCTGTGGCGCTTCGCCCAGCACTGCGTCCTATCACCTGCATTCTGACAACGTACACGGCCACGTCTTGCTTCTTGCCTCTGCTCTGTGGGGGTTGGGGCTAGCCCCGGCGCGTCGCATCACGAAGTGATGTATATACGCGCCCTTCCGTTCTGGGAGAACGTCGGGATGGTGGGCTGGCTACGGTCACTATTGGGCTGTTCTCTCAGAAGCGGGCTACCTTTGGTAGCCGAGTCGATGTGATTGGGACATCGGCGGAGCGGGCTATCGATAGATAGCCATTTCTATATGTTTTGGGACACGGACATTTTTGTTTGCTCTAGGTTGCTTTCTTCACTGTAGGATAAGTGAAATTACGTAGATAGGTACACCTTATGGCTACCAAACTAGAGAAATTGTTACAGAAGGAGTCTCAGCTCAAAGCTCAGATTCAGCAGGCGAAGGCTATCGAACGCACGTTGGAGAAGAAGCGCGATACCCGGCGAAAGATTCTCGTCGGTGCAGCGGTGTTGGCTCGCGTTGATAACGGCGAATGGCCAAAGGCTGACCTCAATACGATGATGGACGGATTTTTGACTCGGCCTAATGAACGCGAGCTATTTAATCTCGATTCAGCTGCTGAAGACGTAGAAGCGGGTGGAGAGAATTCTGACAATGATTCTAAAGCCGCTGTCAGTGAGGTCAGTACGACTCGCGAAAAAGCTACTAAGGAAAAGACCCAAGCGAAGAAGTCATCGGGCTCTACGGCTGGACTGTCTGAACCCGATTTCGATGTCGATAAAGAATTTAATTTATAGGTGAGGGTGTTTTGACTTAATGGCTGATATTCATTTGTTTGGTGGTGAGAAAGGTGGCGTTGGTAAGTCGTTTGTCTGTCGCACTGCTATCGACTACCACTTAGAGAACGAGATTGACTGTGTGCCGTTTGATTCCGATAGGACGAATCCTGATGTGCTCAAGATTTACCGGGAGAAGGCGGGCGCTCGCGGTGCTATTTTTTCTGAGTCGCCGCGTCATGCTGATTCGGCAAATGCCATCATCACAACAGCAGTAGATGATGACCGGCGGGTGCTGGTTAATCTATCGGGCAGTAGTTTGACGCCGCTTTTGAACTGGATGAATAAGAGTGGTTTCGTCGACACCGTTGAGCAAAACGGCGGTACGTTCTATAGCTGGTTTGTTTGCAGTGGTGGGGTGGATTCTCTACGGATGTTTATTGAGTCGGTGTCGGCTTTTGATGATCGGGTGCAGCATGTCTTCGTCAAGAATTTTGGCATGTCTGAGGACTGGGAATCTTTTGACCGGGACGAACCTTTGCAGCAGCTAATTGAGAAGCGCAATGTGGCGGTGATAGATTTTCCTGCGTTCATCGGCAACTACCACCGTAATCAGGTGAAGAAGCTCGGCTTGTCGTTTATTGAGGCGAGGGAACGCGAGGACTTTGGCTCCGTAGGTCGGCAGCGGGCGGGGTCGTTTTTGACTCAGGCGTCTGCTCAATTTGATGCGGTGGGGGTCTTCGATGGCGCTGGAGAATAAGAACAGGGCTGAGCTAGTTGAGCGCGCGCTTGATGGCCAGTCGGCGGAGGTGAAGGCGCGGGTGCTGGCCATCATCATTCGCTACAACATTGATGTGCGCAATGAGTTCTTTTTGATTTTTGTGGCGATCGGTCATCTACTGGCTATTGTCGAGGAAGCGCCCGAGAACTGGCGCTCGTTGTTTGATGAGTTTGAAAGGAAGTTAGACGAATGGTCAGAGCAGAATCTCAAGACACTGACGGCGATTCAGCAGCAGGGCAAGGCCGCAGAGATCATGAGTCAAAGCTTTCTGACGCTAACAAAATCAATGACAGTCTCGATCAGCAAAACCAGCGAGTTGCAGAGCGACTTGATCAAATCGAGCAAAACCTTAGCAAAATTGAACACCAGCTTGGACAACGTGCGGAAGGACTTGGAAACCAGCCTCAGCACGACGTCAGCGCTCAGCGAGAAGTTCGAAAAGACAGAGGAAGAGCTAACCAAGATGCAAAATCGCGTGGAATGGATGTGGGTGACTAATAGTGTGCTGGCCGCAGCTATTGCCAGCTTCATTTTGCTCTTTAGTTGGGTTCTGTGGAAACAGCAAACAGTCACCACTGAGCAAAATGAGCGGCTTGGTGAGCTGATGCAGAAAGCGATTCGCGAGGAATGCCTTGCAGGTCTGGTGGCTGATGATGAGCCGGACTGCCAGCAGCTCTTTTGATTTACTGGCACGCGCTCATTAGGCGATCTCATTCTCCACTGACCTTGATTCGATTGAAGATGTGGTTTAGCACTTCATATCAGCTGTGTGTTTTCTGTCGTTGCATTGAATCCGGTGGTCTTACGAGTGCTACTTTGAACTAGCCATTTTGAAATACGCCAACCAACGTCATGAATAAATTGATTCCCACTGCGATGCTCTTGTTGCTGCTTGGATGCTCTCAAGATTCACCGTCGGTAAACGCACCAGTACTCGAAGGAACCACGCCGATGGCCACGGAGGACCGCGAAATCGTCGTTGGCGGTTTGTACGCTACGAAAGATATCGATGATACTTACGATGTCATGAAGGTATTGGTCGTTGATGATTTTTCTGTTCATCTACGCTTATACGCCAACCGCTTTGATGAGCTGCCAATCGATATTGAGCCTGACGTTCTTTCTCTCGGCAGCATTTCAGATGAGGGCGGTTTTGGAATCGGCCATTTCCCTTTGGCTAAGGAAGGGTTTTGGAATGATGATCCTGTGTTCCTGAAAGTAACTCCTGTCACAGATGATGAGCTCGAAGGCTATCAGATATATCTCGAAGCAACGGATGGCTCTCAGTAATAGACCTAATTGAAGCGACGCTTCGCCCACACTTACTCGGCAGTAGACTCTGATACAGGCTATCTGCGCTATTCGCTATCTGCATGGCCACGTTCAACGTCAATCTCTTTCAAGTTAGTGCCCGTCAGTTCGTTAAGGCGACGCTGCGAGATCTGGCATAACATCACGTTGATGACTTTGAGACTTACTGGAAGGCTGCGCTGGTAGACCTATCGCAGGAGGATAAGTTCTGGGACTGGGCTTTCAAGCAGCGGGCTGCCAATAGCTACGGCAACTATGAGTGCTATGCCGTCGAAGTGGATGGACGGACGCAGGGACTGATGATGATTGAAACGCTGTGGCATTTTTCTGTCGCTGCTGCCGGTCAACCGCTTGTGTATATTGAGGCGCTTTCGGTTGCGCCATGGAATCGCGCGCTGCGGCAAGGGTCGCCACAGTTTAGGCGGGTCGGCACTGAGCTGCTAGAGTTCGCGCAGGCGAGAAGTGAAGCGTTAGGCTATGGGGGACGAGTTGGATTACATTCTTTACCGGGCGCTGAAGGGTTCTATGAAAGCCGTAATATGATGCGCTTAGAACTTGAGCTTGATGCATTCATTGACGATGATGACAGCCCACTTGCTTATTTTGAGTATCCACCGCGCAGGAGATCTAAGTCATGACTTTTCAACACTCAACGCAGACTGACGTGGCTCAACAAGCAATGCGTGAGTTTGAAAAAAGGATGCAAGATCCGCTGCAAGCGATTGAAGATGTGCAGATTGAAGAAGACCCCTGGCCGAGATACGTGTAATTCTCCCCACATTGGCCTGAAAGCATTGATATGACAAGGTTTCAGATCTGAGG
>JAUKWC010045121.1:0-10693 GCA_032356245.1 Endocladia muricata | reverse complement strand
CAGGACTTCACGGCCGACTTCCACACCTACGCGGCCGACTGGCGTCCCGGCGTGATCGTGTTCTACATCGACGGCGAAGAGGTGCATCGCGTCAGCGATCCGGAAGTCTCGAGCCAGGACATGTACGTGATCGCGAACACGGCCATGGGCGGATGGTGGGCCGGTCCTCCCGACGAGACGACGCCCCTTCCGGGCCGCTACGAGATCGACTATATCCGCGTCTATCGCCAGGTCGCGCCGTACGAGATGCCGCCGCAGTTCGACCAGCCGAGCAGTCTGATGCCGGCACGCAACGTCCCGGGCGCCTCGCCGGGCCACCGGCCGCCGTTCGAACTGTTCCCGGACATCTACCCGAGGCTCTGACGGTGCACGACGGATCACGTCCGTGCTAGCGTCCGGGATTTATCCACCCGGAAGCCAGTCGAGACGTGATCCGCCGCTCCTCTCCCGCCTGCGTACCCGAGTCCGGTTCGGGGTTCACCGATCATCGACCCACTCGTATCCGCCGAATGTTCACATCGGCGGCCGAGTGGTTCTCGAGGGCACCGCCGGGCATGCCGGCGGGGTCGACGACGCCGTTCCGAGCACGCGTGACGCGGCCGGTACCGATCGTACGGTCGGTATCGGCGGTACTGCTGATGGCGATGGTGTCGTCGGTACCGGCCACGGCCGTCGCTCACGAGTTGCGTCCGGCCGTGGCCGACCTCGCTCGAGATTCCGGTGACGACGGCGACATCCTGCAGATCCGGTTACGCATCAACGTCGAGGCGTTGCTCGCGGGCATCGGCGTCGAGCATGACGACACCGACGACGCCCCGCAGGCGGCCGACTACGACGCCTTGCGCCTGCTCGAACCCGCCGCTCTCCGGGAACGCCTCGACGCGTTCCTGCCCGAACTGCGCGACGGTCTCTCGCTTCTCACCGACGACGGGGAGCGCCTGGACGTTCGCCTCGCCGCGGCGAACCTGCCGGAGGTCGGCGATGTCCGCGTCGCGCGCGACTCCACGCTGGACCTGAAGGCCTCGCTCGAACCCGACGATCGCTCGATCAGCTGGACCTGGCGTGAATCCTTCGGCCCGGTGATCGTGCGCTCCGCAGAGGCCGACGGGCCCGACGCGTTCAGCGTCTATCTCCTGCCCGGTGACACGAGCGACCCGCTGTCGCTCGGCACGACGGCAGGCATGACGAACGGCTCGACGGACCTTGCGGGACGAACGGCACCACCGGGCACGTTCGCCAACTACCTTCGCGTCGGCTTCGTGCATATCGTGCCGCTCGGGCTCGACCACATACTGTTCGTCATCGGCCTGTTCCTGCTCGCACCTCGCCTTCGACCGATCCTGTGGCAGGTCACGACGTTCACCCTCGCCCACTCGATCACGCTGGCGATGGCGACGCTCGGCCTCGTGAGCGTCTCGTCGAACATCGTCGAACCGCTGATCGCGCTCTCGATCGTCGCGGTCTGCGCCGAGAACCTGTTCACGACGCGCCTGCACCGCTGGCGCCTGCTGGTCGTGTTCGCGTTCGGGCTGCTGCACGGGCTCGGCTTCGCGAGCGTGCTGCAGGACGTCGGCGGCGGCGCGACCGCATTCCTGACGACACTGATCGCGTTCAACATCGGCGTCGAACTCGGTCAGCTGCTGGTCGTCCTGCTGTGTTTCGCGCTGGTCGGCTGGTGGTTCCGCGACGCATCGTGGTATCGCCGCGTGGTCACCATTCCCGCCTCGCTCGCGATCGGCGCGGTCGGGCTGTTCTGGTTCGTGCAGCGCACGTTCGGCTGAGCTTCGGAAGCTTGGCCCGACCTGCGCGGCCCGACCTGCGCGGCCCGACCTGCGCGGCCCGACCTGCGCGGCGCGATCAGCTCACGTCGAAGGGCCTGTCCGGGAGGCGGAAGGTTCGCAACATCACCTCGAACGCATCCTCCATCAGAGCCGCACGCGTCGGCTCGCCGACGGCGTAGAACCCGACGGTATAGCCGAGCCCGGAGGTCACGGCCTGGCGCACGACGAGATCGACCGACGCGGCATCGTTCGTGTCGGCCGGCAGCAGCAACGCGTCCCGCCATCCCGGTCGACCGTCTATGAAGGTCTCGAGCCTGCGGCTGCCGTCGGTCTCGAACAGCCCGGACTCGCCACCCGGCATGATCTCGACCATCAGATAGTCCGTGAACACGTCGTCCGGGCTCTCGGAGGGTGACTGAAAGCCGACCGCATAGCCCGGTTCGAACATCGCGAGCTCCGCGTCGCTCTCCGCCACGACCACCGCGGTCCAGCCGGCCGGCACACCGATCGTGAATCCGAAATCCGGATCGACGTAGGCGTCCAGATCGGTCAGCAGCTCTGCACCGACGGTCACCGAAGGCGCCGGTGACGACGCGACCTCGGCTTCCGGGGAACGCGAGCTCGCGATGGTCGCGGCGATGACCGCGACGACGATGACGGGGAGTGACCAGGCTGTCTGCATGACCGAAGCATCGCTCCGACCACGTCCGTCGTGGTGCGATCGTCGCCACAGATCCGGGGAACGGTCAGGGGTGGTACCCCCGGATTGCGATCGTGCCCGGATGTCTGTCCTCAGGTACTGGTGTCCCCGTCACAGGCATCACCGATCATGTCGCCGTTGATGTCCCGCTGCTCCGGGTTCACGGCGAGGGGGCAGCTGTCGACATCGTCCGGCACACCGTCGTTGTCATCGTCGGCATCGCAGGCGTCACCGTCGCTGTCGTCGTCGAAGTTCTCCTGGTCCGGGTTCGCGATCATCGGACAGTTGTCCGCATCGCCCACCTGCCCGTCACCGTCGGGGTCATCCGCTGCCGGCGGCGTGAAAGGGGACGGCGGCACGATCGGAGCCGCCGGTGCCGGCGTCACGATCGGATCCGTCTCGATCTCGGGCTCCGTCTCGGTTTCAGGCTCCACGTCGGGCGCGGGCTCCGCCTCCGGTGTCATCGGATCCGGTGCGGGTACCGGATCGACCGGATCGATCGGCGTTATCGGCTCGACCGGCACGACCGGGTCGATCGGCGTTATCGGCTCGACCGGCATGACCGGGTCGACCGGCGTGACCGGCTCGACCGGCATGACCGGGTCGACCGGCGTTATCGGCTCGACCGGCGTGACCGGCTCGACGACGACCGGCGCACAGGCGTCACCGACGCCGTCCCCATCGGTATCGGTCTGGTCCGGGTTCGGCACGGCGGGACAGTTGTCCTCCTCGTCGATCACCCCGTCGTCGTCGGCATCCCGGCCATCGTCCATGTCGCAGGCATTGCCGAGACCATCGCCGTCGTCGTCGGCCTGCGACGGGTTCGCGACCGCCGGACAGTTGTCCGTGGCGTCCGGCACCGAGTCGCCGTCCCCGTCGCGATCGTCCGTCGTGTCGCAGGCGTTGCCGCGACCATCGCCGTCGTCGTCGGCCTGCGACGGGTTCGCGACCGCCGGGCAGTTGTCCGTGGCGTCAGGCACCGAGTCGCCGTCCCCGTCGCGATCGTCCGTCGTGTCACAGGCATTGCCACGCCCATCACCGTCGACATCGGCCTGCGACGGGTTCGCGACCGCCGGACAGTTGTCCGTGGCGTCCGGCACCGAGTCGCCATCCCCGTCGCGATCGTCCGTGGTATCGCAGGCGTTGCCGCGCCCATCGCCGTCGTCGTCGTCCTGCGACGGGTTCGCGACCGTCGGACAGTTGTCCGCGTCGTTCGGCACCGAATCATCGTCGTCGTCGCGATTGTCCGTCGAATCGCAGGCATTGCCGAAGCCATCGCCGTCATCGTCGTCCTGCGACGGGTTCGCGACCGTCGGGCAGTTGTCCGAGTCGTTCGGTATCGAGTCTTCGTCGTCGTCGCGATCGTCCGTCGCGTCGCAGGAATTGCCGATCCCGTCGCCGTCGTCGTCCCGCTGCAGCGTGTTCGGATCGGACGGGCAATTGTCCGTGACGTTCGGCACCGAATCGCCGTCGTCGTCGCGACCGTCCGTCGAATCGCAGGCATCACCGACATTGTCGTTGTCGGCATCCGTCTGGTTCGCGTTCGGAACGGCCGGACAGTTGTCCACGCTGTCGATGACGCGGTCACCGTCACTGTCGGTGTCGTCCGAGTCGTCGCAGGCATCGCCACGACCGTCGCCGTCCTGATCCGCCTGGTCGCGGTTGGGATCGGTCGGGCAGTTGTCGTCCTCGTTGAAGATGCCGTCGCCGTCGCCGTCACGATCATCCACGGTGTCGCAGGCGTCGCCCGCGCCGTCGTCGTCACGGTCCTCCTGTCCGGCATTGGCATCGGCACGACAGTTGTCGCGCGCATCGGGGACGCCGTCGCCGTCCTCGTCCCGAGTCGAACGACATGCGGCATTGTCGGTGGACGGCAGACAGGCGTTGCCTTCGTCGATGTCGTTGTCCGCGAAACGACCATCCTCGTCACGGTCGATCCGGCTCGACTCCATGAAGTCCGGGCGGCCGTCTCCGTCACGATCGGCCGTCTCTGTCTCCTGACTGTCGAAGCGCCCGTCACCGTCGGTATCGATCGTGCAACCGGCCTGGAACGCGGACACGTCGCAGGGATCGGAGGCCGGATCGTTCGAGTCACGCGGATTGGTGCCGGCGATGAATTCCTCGAGGTTGCTCAGCGAATCACCGTCGCTGTCACGAATCTCGTAGTCGTCCCCTTCGAAGGTGACCGACGGCGCATTGCCGGTCGCCTCGACCGCCCGACGCGCGGAGGCGAGCGTCAGACGCGCCTCCTGGGTGGCGAAGAACGTCACCTCGACGACCGGGCTCTGTCCCTGGACCACGTCGGCGACACCGCTCCAGACATCGCCTTCGCGACTCAGCTGCAGCGGCCGTCCCCCGACGCTCGCCCGTGCCGTGAACCCGGCGATACGCTCCGCACCGGCGTCGTCGAACGCCGGTGGCAACTGGATGGTCGTGGTCAGCGGCACGGTCACGATCGGGGTGGCCGGCGTGTCGAACGTGACCGGCGAGGTGTTCTGACGACGCTCGTCGAGGTTGGGTACGAGGTCCTCGTCGTTGTCGAAGAGCGAGGAGTCGTACTCGCTGTTGAAGATCCGTATCTCGTTGGGCTGGCCCGCGATGACGGTGAACACGCGCGTCGCGCGGGCGAGCGGGAGCAGGGCACCGTCGAGACTTTCCGACCACGTCAAGGTAATGGTGTATTCCTGCCCGGCGGGCAACCGCAAGGTGCCGGTGAACAGGCCATCCTCGCGCGGCAGCACGTTGAGGCGCTGACTGTCGACCCCCTCGCCCTCGATGCGCACCTCGAGCGACAGGTTCTCGCGCACGACCGCCCGTGCCGCGAGGATCGGTGCCGGCGGCTCGAACTGCGCCGTGCCGTCGGCCGCCGCGGTCACGGTGCCACCACTGCCGCCCGACTCGCACGCCGCGAGGGCGAGCGACGCGAGCAATGTCGCGACAAGGGCCGTGGATCGTCGACGTGTCGGCCGCCGGGTGAATTCGTGCATAGCCGTCGATGCTCCGTTCATCAGAGGGGATCCGCGACCACCGTCACCGGTGTGTCCGTTCCGCCGCCGCCGCCCCCGCCACCACCGCCACCACCGCCCGCGGCGGCGGCGATGGCGCCGACGGCGACGACTCCCAGGACGCCGTACAGGATCTTCTGCCGCGTGGACAGGCCGCTTGCCGCCGGGACCGCCACGGGAGCCGCCCCCGGGCGCTCCGCCGCCTCGGCGACCGGTGCGATCCGGTCGGACAGCACTCTCAC
The DNA here is from genome assembly GCA_032356245.1 of Endocladia muricata. Taxonomy (NCBI): domain Eukaryota; phylum Rhodophyta; class Florideophyceae; order Gigartinales; family Endocladiaceae; genus Endocladia; species Endocladia muricata. The sequence continues at coordinate 4,965 of JAUKWC010045121.1, read as the reverse complement.
GAGCGGGTCGAACGCGAACCCCTCGATGCTCCGGTTGCCGGCGACGTCGCTGGTGTCGATGTAGTACTCGACGGCGGTCGCCTCCGCATCGATATCGTCGATCGAGATCGAGTAGATATCGGTTCCGGCGAGTACCGTCATCTCACGGGCCTCGTATTCGTCGTCACCGGCCGCGCGGAAGTGCAGGGTCACCCGCTCTATATCGCTGTCCTCGTCGCTGACCCGTGCGGAGAACACCTGAGTGTCCCCGCGAAGCCCCTCGTCGAGCGGCTCGAACGTGATCGATGGCGGCACGCGATCGTTGTCCTGGGCGAGCGCCGGGGAGGCGACCACGAACGCCAGCAGGACGTGACAGAAGGCGACCGTGAACAACAGGACGCGGCGAACTCTCGAACGGTGCATGACTATTCTCGACAGGATTTCGGTGGCTACCACGACAGCGGTGACCACCCGTCGCCGCTGCGGGTACTCGTCAGCGCGACGTTGGCGAGCTCGGGCGGCGGCTGAATGCGACTACCGTCCGCGCGGACGATGCTCTCGATGCGCAGCGTGCCGGTCACGGCGTCATCGGCCGGGCGGGCAGACACGTTGGAGATCCGCGTGCCGATCGATTCGCTGTTGGCGAAGATCTGCAGCAGTTGCTGCACACGCCCGCTCGGCGGGTCGGACAGCGAGATGACGGAGACGATGTCACGGCTCTCGACCGCGTTCTGAAGCTCGCGCAGACGGCTGTAGACCGCCTGCATGTCGTCGTCGTCGATGAGAGTCCGTATCGCCGGTGCCGGCGTCACCGCCGGGGACTCGAGTACGGCGATCCGACTCTGCTCCTCCTCGAGCGCGCGCGCCCGCTCGACCGCCTCGCGCTGCTCGGCGATCCGGCGATCGGTCGCCAGTCGATCCGCCGCGATGGTCGTGGCACGCTGATCCGCCGCACGTGAGTCACTCGCCCCGCCTGACGGTCGTGCGTCGATACCCTCGGCACGAGCCCTGGCGGCCTCGCGCGCCTCGGCACGTACGCTTGCCGCCTCGGCTTCGCTCGCTTCTCGTTCGGCTGCGTCGAGGGCACGTTGTGCCAGGACACGTTCGGCCAGCCGTCGCGACTCCTCTTCCTCGCGCAGTGCCTGCTGACGCTCGGCTTCCGCCAGACGCTCGGCTTCCGCGACTCGCTCGGCCTCCGCCCGACGTTCGGCTTCCACCGCGACTCGCTCGGCCTGTGCCAGACGTTCGGCTTCGGCGACCCGCTCGGTCTCGGCCAGACGCCGGGCTTCGGCAGCGCGCTCCGCCTCGGCCAGACGCTGGGCTTCCGCCGCACGTTCCGCCTCGGCCAGACGCTCGGCTTCCGCCGCACGTTCCGCCTCGGCCAGACGCTCGGCTTCCGCCGCACGCTCCGCCTCGGCCAGACGCTCGGCTTCCGCCGCGCGCTCCGCCTCGGCCAGACGCTCGGCTTCCGCCGCGCGCTCCGCCTCGGCCAGACGCTCGGCTTCCGCGACGCGCTCGGCCTCTGCAGCCTGCTCGGCTTCCGCAAGCCGTTCGACTTCGGCAACCCGTTCGGCCTCGGCGACACGCTCCGCCTCCGCCACGCGTTCGGCCTCGGCTTCGGCTTCGGCTATCCGTTCGGCTTCCGCTGCCCGCCCGATCTCGGCGAGTCGCTCGATCTCGGCCAGACGTGCGCGCTCGGCAGCCTCTTCGGCCAGGCGCGCGGTCTCGAGTCGCCGAGCCTCTTCGACGGCCGCATCCGGCTCGGATGCGGCCACGGCGTCGCCCGACGGGACGACGCCTGCCCGCAATGCCGTGATGCGCGCCTCGAGTGCCGAGAACTCGGCACTACCGTAGCCATAGACCGAGCGGTCGAGACCGGCCAGTGCCCGGGAAGCCTCGTCCAGCTGGCCGCCCGTGATCAACGCGTCGATGCGAGCCTCCTCGCCGCGAAAGCGTGCGCCGAGCGAGCCTGCGGTCGTGACCACGGTCGTCTCGCCGTCGACCGGCCGAGCCTCGTCGTCGGGCGTCGTCGATGCCGTCGTGAACGACCCGGATCCGCCGGGAATCGGCAGATAGGGCCAGGCCGTGACGAGTCCCCCCGCACCGAGGAGGGTCAGTGCGAAGAGGAACAGGACCGGACGCAGGCGACCGGGCGGGTCGTCGTCGAGGTCGAGAGTCGATCGCGTTCCCGGACGATCGGTATCCGTGAAGCGGACGCCACGGACATCGATGTCGTCGGCACCGCCGAGATCCATGTCCGGTCCGGACGCCAGGGAGACCTCGTGCGCACCGGACGAGCCTGCCTTTCGGGCGGAGCGCGGCGGGAGAAACGCGAAGTCGTCATCGACTTCGGCGGGCGCATCGCCTTCGGGTGCATCGTGAGGCGACGGCGCCCGCAGGGCACCGGACTCGGACACGGGCACGGGCTTGCGGATGATCGGTCGCTTGCGCTCGACCTTTCCGTCCGGCCCCGCACGCCTGCGAGGCACGTCCGAAGGCTCCTCGTCGAGGAAGCCGAACATGGACTCGGAGTTCGGTTCTTTGCGATCGGACTCGGGCTGGTTCATGGTCTACGGCGGCGCGACGCTGGCGGTCGACGGGCAACTGTCGGGTGACGCGCCACTAGCGGTCGGGACCATCATGATAGCCGATAGCGCGCACCGTCAAATCACTGTCTCTGTGACTAATTCGGGTTTTTTTCCCAATTTAGACTTTTGCCTCGACGAGTGCCTGGCCTCGGCTACTCGCCGAGCTCCAGACGCCATTCCTCGGCGGGCAACGACGGTGACCCGACGGCCGGCAGCCGCACCACCAGCGTGGCTGCACCATCGGGTCCATGGGCGAGCCAACCGCCTTCGGGAAGCGACACGGGGGCACCGGGAGAAAAGGTGCCCTGGTCTCCGCCCGGCGCCGGTGCATGTCCGACACGGGGATCCGGCGCGCGGGCGAGTTCGATGACGCGACCGTCATCCGCGAGCCATGCCAGCACCGCCTCGCCCGCGAGCCCCACGGCGCCCGGATCGATCGCGGGCTCGACATGCGTCGAGAGGTCGGCATTCGCGGAGCCGGTCCGGCTGACGCTGTGCACCCACTGGCCGCTCCCGTCGAACGCCACCAGGACGCGTACGCCGGCGGCCGCCACGCCGGACCCTGCCGACAGCGCGACGAGGAGCGGAGCGAGCGACAGCCCGCGTCGTACCGCCGTTGGAAAGGGGAATGGCATGCTCAGCGCACCTCGATTGTCCAGATCCAGTCGAATACGCCGCTGTGCGGGGGCTCCAGCCGAATCGCACCGCTGACGTCACGTACCCGCAGTCGCAGCTTGTGCGTCCCCACCGGGGGCGTGATCTCGAGCACCCGGGAACCGTTCGCGCGCGCCACACGCTCGCCGTTCAGCTGCCACTCGATCGATTGCACCTCGGGGGGAAAGAACGGCGTGACCGAGAACTCGCGGCTCTCGCCCGCCGCGAGCTCGAGGTCCGAGGTCCGCGGATCGAAGGCGCGCACCACGCTGCCGTGCCGATACAGCGCGAGTACCCATTGTTCGCTGTTCACCGGTCCGAACGGCCGTTCGAACTCGCGCATCCGGCTCGTGCCCGTCGGTCGGAACACGCCACGCTCGCGATACAACCCGCCTTCGAACAGGCCGACGCCGGGCTCGTCCGCGAGCGACGGCAGGCGGATGTCCGGCTCGAACCAGTGAGCCCAGGGCACCGCGGTCCGGTCGGTGACGGCCGTGACGTTCGGAAAGAGCCCCTCGACGAAGGCGGGCGCCAGGGCGTTGACGAGCGCGCCGTCGACGTACTCGTCGGCGAGTCCCGCCATGCTGTGACCGAGTTCATGCAGCGCGACCTCGGCCGCCCCCCGCGAGGCGATCGCGATGCCGCCGCCGCTGCCGCTGCCGCCGAACCGCACGTCGTTGACGAACAGCACGACCTCGCGGACGTCGTATTCGGCCCCCGCCTGCACGAACGCCTCGAGCACGTCGGCACAGATCAGCTGAGCCACGCCCTCGCAATCGTAGCGACTGCCGAACGCGGTGGAATGCAAGCGGTCCGGCAGGCCCGGCGGCAACGCTCCCTCGTCTCGCGACACGCTCTCGACGACGTGGACGTTGAGCGCATCGACATGCGCGGCGATGCCCGGATCGGCTTCCATCACGTCGATCAGTTCGACGGCATCGGCGCGCAGCAGATCCTGCTGTTCGGCGAGGTAGCCGTCACCGAGCACCACCAGGTGAACACCGGGACCGCTGCGCGAGCCGAGCAGCGTGGTCCCTCGCCCGGACGGACTCGTCGGCAGCAGCGTCAGCGGCACGTCCGCGCGCACCGTGCGCCCGAGCGTGTCGGTCAGCGAGAGTTCGAGCACCACGTCGGTGACCTTCCCGACGTCGCTCGCCGCGAGGGTGACGCTGCGTCCGTCGACATTCGCGCCGAGCGCCGGATCGCCCTCAACGACCAGCGTCTGCCCCTCGAGCGAGACATCGTCGTCGAACAGGTCGATCGTCAGGCGCTCACGCCCGGCGAGCGTCGCCGGAAAGCGCGTCAGGTCGAGCGACAGCCGGTCGCCGGCCGCCACCGCGTCGACCACCTCGAGCACGATGCCCGTGCGCTCGTCGCGTCGATCGGTGGAATCGACGACACCGAAGACGACACCGTCCAGACGGCCACGGTCCGCGGCCGCGGGTGTACCGGACAGAGTGCCGCTGACCGGGTCGAGCGTCAGCCAGTCCGGGAGTCCGCTCGCCTCGAAGCGCAACGGCTCGCCGTCCACGTCGTGGGCGACGAGCATGCGGGCGAACGGCAGGTCCACCTCGGCGATGAACGGCGCCTCGTCCTCGACGAGGACGGGCGCGTCCGGTGCGGGCGTGACGTCGATGGTCGCCTGCAGCACGCGCGCGTCGGCCGTCGCGAACTCGAACCCGTCCTCGCCGTTGAAGTCGACGTCGGGCACGTACCGGAACGAGCGCTCGCCGTCGAGCAGCTC
>JAUKWC010045110.1:0-10694 GCA_032356245.1 Endocladia muricata | reverse complement strand
AAATTCTTTAGTAGGCTGTGTGATACTTACACAGCCTACTTTTTGTATTGCCTATTACTAGTATTTTATCCCACGACTGACCCGTACTAAATGGATTTGTTCTTATACCGTGTCCGAAAATATATGTAGTAAACAAATGAGCTAGAACTATCATTTGCTCAGCCATATTCCGTAAGTTATGTAGACAATTTTATAAAAATGACATCAGACTAAACTACGGATATAAACGGAATTGGTATTAAACTGCGGATTTATTTTGAGACAGGTCCAAACAGGTCCAAACAGGTCGAATCTGAGACTAATTATGGTGTTGTTTCCTGACTTAAAGAGGCAATAGGTGAAAAGCTTGTTAATGTAGTCGAGTTTGAAACGCTAGCTATAGTGTTTGTAGAAATCTCTGCGAGCATAGCTGCAATAACATCGGCATGACCTACAAATAAGCGCTGACCTACATAGATGTCTGGACTTGTTAAGTTATTTTGTCCTAGAAGTAATTCAGGTGAACTACAAAAGGTTGTTGCTAAGGCGCTTATGGTGTCATTTGGCAAAACAGTAATATAACCATTTATATCTGGTTGACGGTCTAGAGCTGTTTGTGTAACCCATTCTACTTGTATAGATTGTGCCAAAGGTATTTGTAATATTTGTCCTGTATAAATTGTGTCACCACTAAGCTGATTGTAGCTTTGAATGGATTCTATGCTGCTGCCATATTTAATAGCTAAGTCACTGAGTGTTGCATTTTGTGGCACAGTTACTTGTCTAAACTGCTTAGCATCAATTTCTAGATTGTCTTTGTTATCAAGTAGATTAGAGGGCACTGCTTGCAGGCTATCGTTATCACTTCTATTGTTAGTGCCAGTATTAGTGCCAGTATTAGAAGTTGCTAATATTGTTGAATTGAGTACAGGTACAAATAAGCTTAAACCAGCTTTTATAAAGGTGCTATCCAACATATTAAGTTTCATAAGGTCACTCACTGTCATGCCGTAGGCTGTAGCAAGTGTAGCGAGGCTATCGCCTTCTTTTACAGTAATGCTTCTAGTCTCTAGGTTTAGTACATCAGTGGCACTCAAAGTACTTGTTTGTGCTACGCCTAAAGTTGCTAAAGGGCAGAAAACTAAAACTAGCAGCAACAGCGTATGAGTTAGGTTTATAGTAAACTGCTTTTTAGATAAGTGTCTCATGGATATCTCCTTCTGATAGATATTGCGACATACGCATTAGGCACTAGTAGATATTGCGACTTAGATATCATAGTTTAAGCATTATAGTAAAGCTAAACACTGGAACGAAATTAAGTACCATTGCAAAGTCAAATACCATCACACTATGTAAAATCTATGACAAAGTGAAATATCATGACAAAATCACACAGCAAGTAAATAGCAAGTAAATAGATAAAGGTGGGCAAGCTCTAATTTATTAGGACTCAATCTATAAATGATCTAATTTCTACGTGACCAAATACGTATGAACTGTTCTTATTTAATAATAGAAACCCTATCGAATTGCGTCTTTTAAGTGACCTAATAACCTAGAAGCCCTAATCTAATAAAAGACTCATATTTATGTAATCTAGAGATATGTAGTTGTCTTTTTATCATAAACTCTTGTGTGGAAGTGTTAGTAGTAAATAGCTTTAGGATTAAATTTAATTAAGGTAGAAAACTATACAAATTTTCTGGACGCTCTTTCTTACCGCTTTTAGTCTTAGCTTATTAGGAAGGGGTTCTAAAATTATTTCTTGAGTCCAAAAGTAATGCGGTGTTCTATAATTAAGGTCTTTTAATATATTGTTAATCTAACATGAGATAAGACATCTGCTCGATGTTGAATATGTTACATTAGGGAATTCTAAACCCAGAATTCTAAACCTAGAGAACTAGGTCAAATTTAGGGAGCTAAATCCTCAAACATAGCACGGAGAAGAATGTGGGAGGCAGGAGAGAGTATTGTGTCTAGGGAATGTCGTTATAGCTTAACGCGTGTGTGTCTTAGTCTTGGTCAACTTAGTTGTACTCAATCATTGGCTAATTTTTTCCCTGCTAAAGGGAATATTAAAGTTGTAGATAGTCTTACGGGTGATGTTTTAGAGCTTAAGTCTGATCATTCAGATAAATATAAACCTCGTATCATTCAAGGACTTCGTAGTTTTTACCAGCAACATGGCTTGCAGGTAAATGATGTTATTAACTTTAAATATGCTGAAGATGATAATCAGGATGTTATCCAAGTAACACCAGTGCGTGCTAGAAAAAAAATTGATTTTACTGAACAGGCAGCTGTAAAAGAATTGGTTGATTATGTTGCCAATTCATCAAAACCTTTATCTGAGTCTGATATTCATGCTGTGTATCCAGATTTACCACATCATGCTGATTTGAATGCACTGTTTAAGCAAGATAGTCGTATTGCTAAGCGAGAAGGTCGTTGGCAAAATGCTGCTTTGCGTAAACCTGAAACTAAACAGGCTGTTGTAGAAGCTGGACGTTATGAAGAGCCATTACCAGAAGTACAGCAAGCGTGGCAGAAAGAGCTAGAGAAAGAAGCTGTGATTGCTGGAGCTGGGTTAAATCAATCAAGTTCGGGGCAGTCAGGTTCGAGTCAAGCAGGTTCAGGTCAGTCAGGTTTAAGTCAAGCAGGACTAAATCAAGCAGCCATAGGTCAAACAGGACTAGGTCAAACAGCTATAGGTCAAGATACCTCAGCACAGCTACGTGCGCCCAATGACGCTTTGGGTCGCGATATGCACGAACGTATTGAAGCCTTTCACAATACAGCTAATACAGAAGTTGGATCTCAGAGTGCTCAGAATTTAAGACAGGGTTTAAGAGATTCAACGTCTAAAGGCAAACCAGCATTTTTTAACAATGGTGGAACGTCTATGAGTGATCAAAAGCGTGCTTCGGGTATGCAAGAGATTTCTTCTAGCATAGCTGGATTTAGTGGTAGTGCATCTGCTGATAGCTCAGCAAATAGTTTGACGCAAGAACGTGCGATTGAATTTACTGGAGATTATGCAGCGCTTCATAAAGAGGCAAGAGAGAAGCTCGAGCCCCTCGGTTTTAGCGTCTCAAGCATAGAACAGGGACAGCTCCTCCTAAAAGCAGATTTAGGTAGAGACAACTACAGCGTGCTCATGTATCTTTTGCCAGATGCAAAAGGTGTAAACTGGCCAAGTATTTTGACACAACGCAGAAAAACAGATGCAAAATATCTGAGTATTCTTGGCAATGCTAATGACTTACTTAAGGTAGATAATTCTGCGTCAGTATTTCGTGTCACGCAGTGGTCTTGGGAAGCTTTAGACCGCATAATCCAAATCAATAAGCATATTGACGTGAGTCCAGTGGCGCTCGAGCCGTGCTTTAGAGAAACTGGTCTAGACTTACCTCAAGTAGATGTATTTCAAACCCTACTTAACCAGCACATACAAGAAGTTGGTCTTTTTTCACAGATTATCCAGAGTTTAGCAAGTCGTAATGTTCCATCAATCTTTGTGCTTGATGATATTATGACAGAACTTGATTCACCTAGTTTAAACGCATCTAGAGATGTTGTCGTGGATACCTTGAAAACCTTATCTCAAGTACCGTTCAATCTGATTCAGGAAACTGATAATCACGAGTTTGTCATTAATAAAGATATTACAAGTGGTTTATCTCGTTTAGGTAACTACTGTAACTCTTTACAAGCAGACTTACCAAAACGTTCAGGTGTCGAAAGAATTACTGCTTCAAACGAAGCGTCTGAACTGATTTAAGGCTCGAGCTTTATAATTTGAAAACTTTTAAAAAGTCATTCAGGTACTGAATGGCTTTTTTTGTATCTAAATCCAGACACTCAAGCTTAGATTCAATAAGTCTTAGATAACTATAATACTAAAGTAAATCAATAATGTCATAATCTTAAGAATAAGCATAGAAGCATAGGCTAGAAAGTGCTTGTCTTTTGGTTTTTCAGACGATGTAGGCGACACTATGATTACGACATTTATCTTTCTACTTAATATAAGAACTAAAAACTGTCACAAAAAACTCACAAGATAGCTCTAAACTCTAGATAAATGAAGCGTAACAATAGTTAAAAATTGGTTAGGTATTACGGCTTAGCGACTACTTTTTAGCCTAATATGTTAAAATTGATTCTAAATGCTACAAAATACGCCAAAAATATGATGAAATTTATAAGGAAGATAGTTAAAAAAAGTGTCTAATGAATACATCTTATTTTTCTATTTTTCAGTAGTTAACTTGATAAATCTAAAAAGAAACTTTATTTAGAAACAAAATATGGAGGTCAAAATGAATATTTCAAAGGTATTAAAGCGATTATTACAACTTTCACTTTTGATTGGACTCAGTTTGTCAATTGTGAGTTGCCGTGTAAATACAATACCGACAACACTTAACCCAACGAATCCAACCAATACCGCTGGTAAGCAAGCGCCAAGTCTTAAGTCTTTAAAGGTTATCTTCGATTCAGATAACTCAACCACCATTGGCGATAACCCTCGTCAACCTGTATTGCTTAAAACAAGTGAACGATTGACACTCTTTGCCACTTTTGAAAGTAGTACAACCTTGAACTTTGCCCAAATTTTCTTAATCCCAGCAGATAACTCAACGGCCATGCGTTTTGATATGACTTGTAATGATACAAACGAATGTAACTACTTGTGGGACTTAGCTAATCCAGCCATTGATAAAGGTTTATACAGCTTGACAGTTAGAGCTAGAAACCAAGAAGGCGAGTTTGGCACAATTCCTGAAGATTACGAAGGTGCTTTTTTAGTCTTTTAATCAAATACAAGCAAGTTGAAGGCTCAGAGAAATTTTATAAAATTTCTCTGAGCCTTTTTATTTGACGTTATATTTTATGAATTGATAGTTTGCAGAGCAACAATATTTACAGGTTGTTTAGAAGCAGCCAGCAAAGCTTTAGCAGTCCAAAGCGCAGCTTCTTTGGTGCTAATGTAAGGAATTCCCTGCTCTAAGGCGTAACGCAGCATTTGACTATGTTGCGTATCAATCAACATAGCAAAGTCTTTATCAGTTTCATCTTTTGATAGACTAAAACCAGCCTCCGTCAGAATAGTTTCAATTTCGCTATAATCTTCACCATCTTGAGCAAGTAAAAGCACTTTACCTTCTTTTGGTAGTGCAACATTTGCACCTAACTGCGCTTTGTAGTAGGCAATATAAGGGTCAAGGTCTATGCCCATACTTTCCCCTGTTGAGCGCATTTCTGGTCCTAGTACAGGCAAGACTTCTTTGAACTTCAAGAAGGGCAAGACAACTTCTTTAACACTGTAGTACTTTGGTGTAGGTGTTTGAGTAAAGCCAATCTCTTTTAAGCTTTGACCCGCTGAAATAAGCGCAGCATATTTGGCAAGTGGGTGACCAATCGCTTTGGATAAGTAGGGAATTGTACGACTGGCTCTAGGATTAGCTTCAATGATGTACACATCATCACCCTGAATAACATACTGAATGTTGAGTAGACCTCTAACCTCAATACTACTTGCAAGCTTATGGCTATAATCCATAATTTTTTCAATTGCAACTTCACTTAGGTTCACAGGAGGTGTGATACAAGCACTATCGCCAGAGTGGATACCCGCAGCCTCAATGTGTTCCATAATCCCAGCCACAACCACAGTTTCACCATCTGCCAGTACATCAACATCAACCTCTTGAGCGCCAGCAATAAACTGATCAAGCAAAATGGATGGCTCACCTGACAAGTCACTATAAACTTCATCAAGATAGGTCTGTAATTCAGCTTGATTGAATACACGCATCATAGCGCGTCCACCAAGTACGTAGCTTGGACGTACCATGAGTGGATAGCCTATAGTTTCTGCTAGGGCAACAACTTCACTAGAGGTGTTAGCAACTGTACCTTTTGGTTGTGGAATGTCTAGGCTTTCACAAAGGCTATTGAAACTTTCTCTGTCCTCAGCATCATGAATAGCTTTTGCAGATGTGCCCCAAATAGGTGCATTAGCTTCTGTTAAAGCTTTTGCTAGCTTAAGTGGCGTCTGCCCACCAAGTTGCAAAATCAACCCTTTTGGATCTTCATGCTCAATAATGTTCAGTACATCTTCAAAGGTAAGAGGTTCAAAATAAAGTCTATCAGCCGTATCGTAATCAGTAGAGACAGTCTCAGGATTTGAGTTCACCATGATTGTTTCAAAGCCAGCGTCACGCAGTGCCCAGACAGCGTGAACCGTTGCGTAATCAAATTCAACCCCTTGACCAATTCGGTTTGGTCCAGACCCCAAAATGATAACTTTATCGTTGTCAGAGCTTACAACTTCGTCTTCCCACTCATAGGTACTGTAGTGGTAAGGCGTATAGGCTTCAAATTCCGCAGCGCAGGTATCTACTGTTTTGTAAACAGGTGCATTGTGCTTTTCTTTGCGAAGTTTGCGTATTTCTTCTTTGGTTGAGTTGGTTAAGTTCGCAATATCGACATCTGAAAAGCCAATACGTTTGATTTCTCGCCAGAGTTCCCACTTCCACTCGGTTGGTGCTGAAAGTGCTTTAATTTCTTCTTCTACAGAAATAATTTCTTTAAGCTGTGCTAAAAACCATACATCTATACTGGTTTTTTCATGCAAAAAATTGATACTTTTGCCACGTCTAAGCAGTTCAAAAATAGCCATAAGGCGTTTTGGATTAGGACGTAGTAAACCTTCCAGCACTTCAAAAGATAGATGTGTTGCTTCGCTACGAACATCTAGTTCTAAAGAACGAATTGCTTTGAGTAAAGACTCTTTAAAAGTACGCCCAATGCTCATGACCTCACCCACACTTCGCATTTGGGTGCCAAGGTCATCAGGTGTATTAAACTTTTCAAAAGCAAAACGAGGAATCTTAGTAACGACGTAATCTATAGAAGGTTCAAAGGCTGCTTTAGTCTGCTTCGTAATATCATTAGGTAGTTCGTCTAGGTGATAGCCCACTGCTAGAAGTGCAGCAATCTTAGCAATTGGATAACCTGTAGCTTTAGAGGCTAGTGCAGAGGAGCGAGATACTCGTGGGTTCATTTCAATCACAATCATGTCACCATTTTTAGGATTGACTGCAAACTGTATATTTGAACCACCTGTTTCTACGCCAATCTCTCTGATGATTGCAATAGAAGCATTTCGCAAGGATTGATACTCTTTGTCAGACAGGGTTTGTGCTGGCGCAACCGTAATAGAGTCACCTGTATGCACACCCATAGGATCAAAGTTTTCAATTGAGCAGATAATCACAACGGTATCGTTGGTATCTCGCATGACTTCTAGTTCGTATTCTTTCCACCCTAAGATGCTTTGCTCAACCAGAACAGTACCTACAGGGCTATCGTGTAAGCCTTGCGAGACAATTTGTTTGAAAACAGCTTCATCCCAGCCTATGCCACCGCCAGTGCCTCCAAGTGTAAAGCTAGGACGGATGATAGCAGGGTAGCCAATTGTCTTGACAAAGTCCATTGCTTCATCTAAGCTTGCGACCATTTTACCTGCGGGTGTGGCTATGCCAATTTTTTCCATAGCTTGCTGGAACAGTTGACGGTCTTCACCTTTTTGAATAGCGTCGTAGTTTGCGCCAATAAGCTCTACGTCGTACTTTTTTAAGGTGCCATTTTGATGTAGTGACATAGCTAAGTTAAGTGCTGTTTGTCCGCCTAGTGTTGGCAAGATAACATCAGGCTTTTCTTTAATGAGGATTTGTTCAACAAATTCAGGCGTAAGCGGCTCTATATAGGTGCGGTTGGCAACCTCTGGGTCTGTCATGATTGTTGCAGGGTTTGAATTAATAAGTATGACGTCGTAGCCTTCGGCACGAAGTGCTTTACAAGCTTGTGTACCTGAATAGTCAAACTCTGCTGCTTGACCAATAACTATTGGACCTGAACCTAAAATCAGTATTTTTTGAATATCAGTACGTTTTGGCATAAGACAGTAACAACCTACCCTTGAGTCTATCTGGAATAGCTAGTCATCCAATCATAGTAACTAACTAAGCAAAACTTTGGTCAGATAGCTTTCTTAATTTCTTAATTTAGATATATTGCACGTTTTTACTCTATTTACCTAAAGTCATGAGTCAGTAAAACTTAAGTAAATTTATAGGCATAGCTTTAAATTATGCATATAGACATAAGCTTTATTTAAACAGAAGCGTAAATAAGTACAACCTAGCTCTAAACCTTGGGAGCATAACATAAAAGATACGGGGATGTTTATACATATTTATGCATGAGACTGTATATTCATGCATAAATTGAAATAAGTATTTTTACTAAGAAATAGAACTTGAGTAGCTTGGTTTTGCTATTTAAAATACTGTGTTTGTTAAACGTTCGAAACTATTAGAAGTAGCTTGTTCAATGAGAAAAAAGTAGTTTACGTTTATTTTATCTCATCTGCTTAAAGTGATTACAGCTCGAGCTATGCCAAGTGCTCAGTAAGTATTTAGTTAATAGCTTGTATTTTTCAGGAGAGGGAAGTAGTTAGGTAATGAATCTCAAGATATATCAAACAAGCTATATCTAAGCTCTAACAACTTCATTATCGAAAAAAAGATCATACTATGAACAACGCCAAGCAAAAAGCCCAATCCTTCGATACTAAGCTTCTCAGATTTTTTTGGCTGAGCTATATTTCTGGTGTTATTGCGGTAATTTTATCGTATATTTTTAGTTTAGGAACCAATCCAATCACCTTAGTTTTACTTGGATTCACGATATGTTTTGGGGTTGTTGTTTTTGTAATAAGTATGGTTTCACCAGAACGACTCAAACATTTATCTAAAATTGTTGCTACTGCCAATATCTGCATTGCTTTAGGTAGCTTTTTGTATTTGCTTAATTGGCATCCTGCCAATGACGTACGGGTATACCATCTCCAAATTTCAGGTTTGTGCTTGCTCACACCACTTTTACTTTTTCATCTTTTTATATCGTTTAAGGATGTTGTGGGACGTCGTATAAGCATATTATTTTATACAGTATTTTTAGTTGTATCGGTTATTTTCTTACTAGGATTTAGCCCTCATTCTCAAGATACCTTTGTACGTTCTACCTTAATAACGCTACTGTTTGTCAGCGTTGCTTATATTTTTATTTACTCAGCCTCTTTTGAACTCATGAGAAAAGAGAATGAGGCGAAGATCAAAGCACTTGTGGGTTTTACCTATAAAGATAGTATTACTAAGCTTGCAAACCGTACTGCCTATACAAAAAAGCTAAGAGCCTTGTGTAAGTCAAACACAAAGAAGCATTACGGACTTATTCTAATAGACATAAACGGATTTAAACGGATTAATGACAATTATGGACAGCATATAGGTGACAAATGTTTATTGCTCATGGCAAAGCGAATTAAAAATGCCTTACCAGCTTCAAGTATTATTGCTCGAACAGATGGTGATGAATTTAGTTTAATTGTGCCACTTAAAAATATTACTCACTTAGCAGAGTACTGCGATAATTTGAGTGAGTTACTTTGTGAAACCTTTGACTTTAGTACCTATAAACTTAGTTTGCCTGTAGATATAAGTGCTTGTCAGTACCCTAGAGATGGAGATCAACCTCATGTATTGCTCAAAAAACTTGATTGGGGGATGAATGTTGCTAAAAACTCTAAAGAAGATTACATTCTTTATGACACTGCTTTAGGACGGCGTATGTCTCATCAAGAAGCTATAGAGGCTGAGCTTGCTACTGCAATTGAAAATGATGAGCTTGAATTATTTTACCAGCCCTTGTTAAATTTAAAAACAGCTAAGGTTGAAGGCGCTGAGGCGTTGTTGCGCTGGACAAATCCTAAACTAGGTAAAGTTTCACCAGAAGATTTTATTCCTATTGCAGAAACGTCAGGACTAATTTTATCTATTGGTAACTGGGTTTTAGAAGAAGCTTGTAGACAGCTCAAATCTTGGTTAGATGCAAATCATGATGTGCGTATTGCTATTAACATTTCGATGGCACAATTTAAGCAAGAGAATTTTATAGACGATATTAGAGTTCTTTTAGCGAAAAACCACATCAACCCAAGAAGGCTCGAGCTAGAAGTGACCGAAAGCTTAGCCTTTGATGAGGTTGCGCTCAACAGACTTGCAGAGCTACAAGAGATTGGTTGTATTGTTAAATTAGATGATTTTGGTACAGGCTATTCATCTTTATCTATTTTGAAATCACTACCACTAAACGAACTTAAGATTGACAAATCTTTTGTACAAGAATTAGATGAATCCTACGATAGTCAAGCATGGACTATGATCAAAACAATTATTAACCTAGCACATAGCTTTGATCTTGAAGTTGTTGCTGAGGGTGTAGAGACACAAACACAACTTGATTACTTGCAGAAGTTACACTGCGACTTTGCACAGGGTTACCATATTGCTAAACCGATATCAGCAGATAGATTCTACCAACAGTTTTTATTTGGCTCGAGCAAAGTTTCTATGACCAAAAGTCCAACACAAACAGGTTATAGCGCACCCAACCGTAATCACCGATTAAACTAAACCTATAAATATATAGGCTAAATATACAGGCTAAATATAGCGGAGGATTAGCGCAAGATTTCCGCAGGCTCGAGCCCACTTGCTCGCCTCGCAGGAAGTAAACCAGCAATGATGCTAATCACCAAAGAAAGTACCGAAACCCATAAACAATCTCTTAACTGT
>JAUKWC010045099.1:0-10698 GCA_032356245.1 Endocladia muricata | reverse complement strand
GTGCGGCTGGACGACGGCACGCCGACGAGCGATCCCGCCCGGTTCGCCGAGCTGATGGACGGGGTGCGACGGCATTGTCCGGGCATGATCGTGCAGCTCTCGACAGGGGGCCGTTCGGGGGCCGGGGCGGCGCGCGGCGGAATGATTCCGCTGCGTCCGGACATGTGTTCGCTCTCGGTCGGGTCGAACAACTTCCCCACGCGCGTCTACGAGAACCCGCCGGATCTCGTGGACTGGCTCGCGCGCGAGATGGTCGCGCACGAGGTCGTGCCCGAGGTCGAGTGCTTCGACCTGTCACACCTCTATCAGGCGGGTGTGCTGCACGCCGACGGACGTCTGCCGCGGGTGCCCTACTGCCAGTTCGTCATGGGCGTCAGGAACGCCCTGCCGGCCGACCGGCTCGCGTTCGACGCGATGCTCGCGGTCAAGCGTCGCTTGTTCGGCGAGGCCCCGTGGTGCGCCGCCGGCGTCGGTCGACACCAACTCGTGCTGAACGACTGGGCGATCGCCGCGGGCGGACATGCCCGTACCGGCCTGGAAGACAACGTCCGTCTCGACGGGACGACGCTCGCTCCCTCCAACGCGGCTCTGGTGGCGCTGACCGGGCAGGTCGCGGAGCGTCACGGGCGTCCGATCGCGAGTCCCGACGAGGCGCGTTCGCTACTCGGGCTGCGATCGGCGGCGACGTGCGGTCAGGCACCCGTCGCCGAGTCGTGGCCCCCGTCACCTGCCGACGAGACGGCTCGGGGAGCAGGAGCCACCCTTCGACCGGTGCGGGCGTCGGCCCGGCGTCGATCAGGGCGTGCAGCCACACGCGACCGTCGACGGTGACGCAGGTATCGAGGACGGTCAGCAGGCTCCTGCCGCGGGCCTGCCGGATCCGCTCCAGCCGGCGGGCGAGCGCGCGGCTCGGCGGGCCGTCGGGGAAGCGGCGCAGGGCGAAGGTACCGTGACGGCCGAACGTGCGGAGCCCGTCGACCACGAGTGGCGCGAAGGAGCGGAACGCATGCATGTCGGTCTCCTCCACCCAGGTCGGTTCGCCGAGGTCGTCGTCACGATCGCCGCGCTCGTCACTCTTGCCGTCGTCGCGGCGGCCGCCGTCTCGATCGCCGCCACGGGCGATGCGGTAGCGGCACCGGACACCGTCGTGGTCGACGACATCGACGAGACGCGGCGGGCGCGAGCCAGGGGTGCCGTCGGTGCCGTCATCGGTGTCGTCGAGGATGCCCTGCACGCGTCCCCGGTGACGGCCATGGTGGTCGAGTGCCTTCGGGGTCAGGCAACGCTTGTCGGGAAACCGGATGTCCACTGTCTGCTCTCCTCGGTCGGGCCGACGACCGAAACGTCGTCGCGGGGACCATTGGACAGGGGAAGGACGGTAGACAACCGGGTTGCATGCGGATCGATTCCGACGAATTCGGCCCGTGCGGCGCGGAGCTTCGTCAGCTCCTCGTGCAGCCGCTCCGCCGTGCAGGGCTTCTGCAGCAGGTGGACGCGTGCCTCGCACGCGTCGGCATCGAGACGGCAGGACATGTCGCCGGTCGTCAGCAGGGCCGGGATGTCCACGTTGAACTCCTCCCGGATGCGGCGTATCGCGTCCCGCCCGCGAGCGACGCCGCGCTGACCGATGTCGATGATCAGCACGTCCGGCGTACCCGCATCGGCACTCGCCGCGAGGCGCTGCAGCGCGCGTTTCACGGACGGGGCGGTCTCGGTCCGGCAACCGAGGTGCGCGAGTGTCCTGCTCGTGCTGTCGACGACGGTCGGGTCGGCGTCGATCACCCACGCGTGCGCGCACCAGAGCGCCCTGACCGGTGCGGGCTCGCCGTGCATCGCGATGTTGTCGTCGTCGGCCATGCTCCGCGGGATCGACACGACGAAGTCGCTGCCCTGTCCGGGCGCCGAGGAAAGCTCGATCGACCCGCCCATCAGTCGACACAGGCGCTGCACGATGGCGAGCCCGAGGCCACGGCCGTCCGCGGTCTCGCGACCGGCGGCATCGCGCAGCCGATGGTACTCCGAGAACACGCGATCGCGGTCGGCCTCGGCGATGCCGCAGCCGGTGTCGCGGACCGAGATGGACAGCCCGTCGGCCGCCGGCTGCACGGTCACGGCGATGTGTCCGGTCGCCGTGAACTTCACGGCGTTGCCGATCAGGTTGATGAGCACGCGCTCGAGCAGCGTCGGGTCGACGTGGGCGACGAGCCCGGTGCGGGTGGTGACCGCGAGCGACAGCCCCTTCGCACGCGCCTGCATCCCGTACTCGTAGTCGAGGCGTTGCAGCAGCGGGTCGAGCGGCACGGGGCAGGGCGTGTGCTCCATCGCGTTCGCGTCGAGCCGGGACACGTCCAGGATGCCGTCGAACAGCGCCGTCAGCGCGCCGATCGAGCGCTGCATCCGCGCGAGGACACCGTCGGTGTCGGTGGCGCCGTGCCGTCGCGACAGGCAGCTCGCGTACAGGCCGATCGCGTGCAGGGGCTGACGGAGATCATGACTCGCCGCCGCCAGAAACCGGTTCTTGGCGAGCGTGGCGAGTTCGGCCCGGTCGCGCTCGGCGGCCAGCCGGACTGCCTGCTCCTCGTGTTCGAACCGCTGTTCGATCGAACTGATGAGCGAGCGGGCGTTCCGGTGCGCGCAGAACGCCGCCGCGATGCCCGTCATGGCCAGCAGGGGCATGGCGCCTGCGGCGAGTGACGTCGCCGAAGCGCCCCACGCGAAGGCGAGAAAGGCGAGCGTGGACGGAAGGGTGAAGGCGAGAAACGCCTTCAGGCAGGCGGCCTGCAATCCGGCGGCGAGTGCCACGTAGCCGATGTGGAGACCGATCAGCATGACGATCGAGGGTTCGGCGGTGGCCGGAAGCAGCAGGACGACTCCTCCCCAGGCGAGACCGGTCGCGGCGGAGCACGCGCACAGTCGGCAGCCCCAGGACAGGTGCGCGGAATCGCGTATGTCGGGGGCGGTATGCTCGTACGCGCGCCGGACCAGTTCGCGCGCGAGCGGCGGCAGCACCATCAGGACACACCAGGCCACGAGCGTTCGAGGATCGACCGAGGACCACAGCGCGCAGGTGGCCGCGGCGGCGAACAGCACCGCGAGAGCACTCTCGGACGTCGCGTGAGAGGCCATGACGCGTACCCGTTCACCGCGTACCCGCCGTCTCGCGGCGCCGGTCGGGTCAGGCTCTCCGGTCAGTGCCAGATCCGCCACGAGACTGTCCGTCGAACACTCCTGCCTACCGCTTGCCGACATGGTGTACCTCCTGGAACCGTCCTCGGGAACGCTGTGCCGTACCGATATGAAACACTTGGTAACAATCTAGACAGGTATCGACCGGGGCTCTGCCCGTCAGTGCGCAAGCCGGACGGGCGAAATGTCGTCGGAAAGCGGTAAAATCCCCGTCTCGGGAATTCCCGCGTCCGGTCGCGTCGATCGACCGGCCTCGCACCACGGGACAGGGAGCATCCGAAGGACATGCGGAACGACGATGCCGACCGGCACGACATCGTGCGACGGGTGCCCTTCTTCGCGACGCTCGACGACGACGGTCTCGAGCTGCTGCTCGAGAAGTCGCGCACGCTGATCCTCAGAAAGAACACCGTCCTGATGAGCGAGGGCGAGATCGGCGAGTCGATGTACATCGTGCTGAGCGGATCGATCCGGATCTTCGTCAGCGACGAGGAGGGGCGCGAGATCGTGCTCTACATCGAAGGGCCGGGCAGCTACATCGGCGAGATATCGCTGCTCGACGACGAGCCGCGCACGGCCTCCGCGATGACTCTCGAGCGCAGCGAGGTGCTGATGATCGCGAAGCCCGGGTTCATCGCCTGCTTCGAGCAGAATCCGGACGTGGCGCTCCTGATCATCCGCTCGATGACGGCCCGGCTGCGCCGCGCCACGCACACGATCCGCTCGCTCGCGCTCGACAGCGTCTATCAGCGCCTGGCCTCCAAGTTCCGGGAGCTCGCCGCGATGGAGGACGGTGTGCTGCGGCTTCCCCGCAAGTTCTCCAATCAGGAACTCGGGGAGATGATCGGCGCGTCGCGCGAGATGATCGGCAAGATCGTCAATGAACTGACGAAAGGGGGTTACATCGAGCAGATCGACCGGCGCTGGTGCATCCTCCGGAAGCTCCCCGATAACCGTTAGCCGAGACCGTGGCGGCGGCTTGCGGCAGTATGTTTCCGGACAGCGGTACCGGAGCACGCGGATATGTCATTCTGGCCTTTCAGCCTAGCCGTTTCGCTGAAGTATGCGGTGTGAGCACTGTCAGGACGAACGTGCGTTCGATGCGCAGGGGCGCTGCTCGAGCTGTGGCGGGTTCCCGCGCGGCAGTTCGTCGCGCGGGGAGTCCGCGTGTCGTGGTTGCGGTTTCGCGAGTCCCGCGGGATTCCGCTTCTGCGGGCAGTGTGGACACGCGCTCGAGCCGCAGGCGTCATCGCCCGGCGGAGCCACGCGGTCGACGCCTGCGAACGGGAACCCGGTGGCCGACCTCGCGGCCTCGGAAGCGGCGCCCGCGTTCGGCACCGTGCCGGCCGCCGCCTTCGGCACCATGGTCCCCGCCGCGGCGATCGCCGATACACGCCGGGCCCCGGCGAGTGCGGACCCCGAACGACGCCAGCTGACCATCCTGTTCTGCGATCTGGTGGGTTCCACGCGGATGTCCCACCGTCTCGATCCGGAGGAATACCACACGCTGCTGATGGCTTATCGAGCGATCTGCGTGCGCTCGATCGCGCACTACGGCGGCAGCGAGGTCCGGCACATCGGCGACGGCACGCAAGCCTACTTCGGCTACCCGCGGGCCCACGAGGACGCGGCGGAGCGGGCGGTGCTGACGGCGCTCGACATCGTCGAGGCGGTCGCCCGTCTCGTCAACTGCCCGCACCGGACGCACGCGGAGTTCGCGGTCCGCATCGGCATCGGCTCCGGCCCGGTCATCACCGATCCGCAGTCCGCGCCCGACGGGACGCGCGTTCAGCTGACGGAGGCGCTCGGCGAGACCCCGAACCTTGCCGGGCGGATCCAGAACGTCGCTCCGGTGAACGGCGTGGTGATCGGCCAGTTGACGCGGGAACTCATCGGCAACCTGTTCACGCTGACCGACCTGGGCGAACAGCCCTTCAAGGGCATCGATCGTCCGGTGCGCGTGTGGCAGGTCGTGGGCATCGCGGCGGTGGACCGCTTCGAGGCCATGCGCTCGAGCCAGGGCGCGCTGGTCGATCGCGAGCGGGAGTTGCCGGCGCTGCTCGACGGCTGGGCCGACGCGCAGCGTGGTCGCGGCCGGGTGTTCGTGCTGCTCGGCGAAGGCGGTATCGGCAAGTCGCGCCTCGTGCGGGCGCTGCAGGAGCGGATCGTCCAGTCGGCGTTGCCCGCGAGCGTGTTCCTGCAATGCTCGGCGATCTACGCCAACACGGCCCTGCATCCGATCATCGCCCTCATCGGTGCGCAGGCGGAACTGCAATCGGAGGACAGCGCCGCCGACAAGCTCGCCAAGCTGTCGCGGTTGCTCGAGCGCTCGTTCCTGCCGGGCAGTCGTCTCGTGCCCCTGCTCGCGGCGATGCTCGACGTGCGGGACGAGTCCGATGGCGTGCCGCCGCCGGTGGTCGACTGGCGCGAGCTGCGCGAGAACCTCGTGGAGGCGCTGGTCGAGCACGTGCGCCGACTGGCGGAGATCCGTCCGCTGCTGATCGTGGTCGAGGATCTGCAATGGGTGGACCCGAGCACGAGCGAGCTTCTGGAGCGCGCCGTGCACGCGATCGCCGACTGCCGCGTGCTGATCGTCGCCGTCGGTCGGAACGGCGTCTTCCTGCCCTGGTTCGGGTCGAGCCACGTCACCCTGCTCCCGCCGGGCAAGTTCTCGCCGGCGAACACGGCGACGCTCGCGCGCCAGGTCGCGGGCGGTCGCGACCTGCCGACCGAGGTGATGCGCGAGATCGTCGACAAGTCGGGCGGCATACCGCTGTTCGTCGAGGAGATCGTCAAGTCGCTGATGAGCTCGGGTCTCCTGCGCGTGGCGGGCGACGTCTGCGTGCTGGACGCGCCCCTGCCGCCACTCGCCATCCCGCCCACCCTGACCGATCTCCTGATGGCCCGTCTCGATCGGCTCGGCGACGCGCGTCGCCACGTCCAGCTCGCGGCGGTCCTCGGCCGGGACTTCTCGCTCGAACTGCTGGCGGCGGTCAGCGAGGAGGACGAGGCGAGCGTCGCCGCCTCGCTCGACTCGCTGGTGGCCGCGGGTATTCTCGGCCGCTGGCTCGCGGCGGCGGCGGGTGCGACCTACGTCTTCACGCATGCGCTGATGCGCGAGGTGGCGCTCGAATCGATGCTCCGGAGCCAGCGGCAGCGCATGCACGGCCGGGTCGCCCGGGTGCTCGAGACACGCTTTCCGGCGATCGGTCACGCCAATCCCGAAGTGCTGGCCCGGCACTACAGCGAGGCGGCGCTCGCGCCCCGGGCGATGGACCAGTGGCTGCTCGCCGGGCGCCGCTCGAGTGCCCGCTCGGAGTCGCTCGAGGCGATCGCGCACCTGCGCAGCGGCCTCGCGCTGATCCCGCCGGGCGAGGCCGACGCGGCGACGCGCGTCCGCCATCTCGCGCTCCTGATCGCGCTCGGCCCGGCGCTGATCACGCATATCGGTCCCGGGGCCGAGGAGGTGCGCGATACCTACCGGCGCGCGCTGGTGCTGTGCGAGCGCCTGCCCGAGTCGCCGGCCCACTTCGCCGCCTACTGGGGCTGGTGGCGCCTGTCGCGCAACTTCGACGACAAGCGGGATGCCGCGGACATGCTGCTGTCGCTGGCTCGTCGGCTCGACGACCCCGGCCTCGCGCTCGAGGCGCACCACGCGCTGTGGGCGACCAAGTTCGTGCTCGGCGAGCAGGCCGCCTCCCTCGAACACGTGCAGCGGGGTCTCGCGCTCTACGCCGACGGCGATTATCACAACCATGCGTCGACCTACGGGGGGCACGACGCGGAGGTCTGCGGCGAGGGCGAGGCGGCCCTCGTGCTGTGGCTCACGGGTCGCCCCGGAGAGGCGCGGCGGCGTCTGGCGGGCGCGCTCGCGCTGGCCGAGCGCCTGGAGCACGTGGGCAGTCGTGCGCACGCCGTCGACTACGCGATGATGCTGCATTTCTACCGGCGTGACCTCGGGGCGGTACGCGAGAGCGTGGACCGGCAGCTCGCGCTCGCCGCAGACCATCTGCTCGGTGACTACGAGGTGCGGGCGCAGGTGTTCCTGGGCTGGGTGCTGGGGCTCGAGGGCGAGCACGAAGGCGCACTTCGTGCGCTCCGCAAGGGCGTGCAGGCTCAACGCAGCTGCGGCACGACCGAGGACTTTCCGATCTTCTTCACGATGCAGGCCGAGGTGCATCTCGCGCACGGGCAGACGGCGGCGGCCGGGGAGCTGCTGATCGAGGCGGGCGACTACGCGGCGGAGCAGCACGTACGGCTCTGGGATGCGGAGATCCATCGTCTGCACGCGGTCGTCGCGCTGCAGGACGAGCCCGACGGACCGGACCCGGATACGGCAGCGAGGCACCTTCGGGAGGCGCTCGCGATCGCGAGTCGGCAAGGCGCGCACATGCTCACGTACAAGACGATCGAGACCATTCACTGGGCGTTCGCCGACGGTACGGCGGGAGATGACGCCGGAGCCACGCCACGGTACGGGCCACGGCGCGAACCACTGGCTGTGCCACGGAACGGGTCACCGGCCGGGCCACGGCGCGGACCACCGCCCGGGTCACGGAGCGAGCCCTGGAACCCGGCACGCCTCGAGCACGCGATGCGAGCCACGCTGGCAGGCGACCGGAGTATCGATCCGGACGCCGACTCCGCCCTGACCCGCCGGCGCACGGCGGTGGCGTTGCTTGCCGAACGCGTCCGGGCCGACGCACTCGCGTGACCCGCTCGACGAGCGACGGCGACGGCGACGGCGGTGCGGGCGACGGGCGATCCGTGGCAGGCGCGCATCGCGATCGTGACCCCGCCGCCACGCTCGCGCGCGTCGCACCACTCTTCGCGCGCTGTGGCATCACTCGCGTCGCGAACCTCACCGGACTCGACCGCATCGGCATACCGGTGGTGGCGGTCTACCGTCCGGACGCACGCTCGGTGGCCGTCTCCCAGGGCAAGGGCGCGTCGCTTGCCGCGGCGCGGGCCTCGGGCGTCATGGAATCGATCGAGGTCTGGCATGCCGAACGCTGCGACCTGCCGTTGCGACGCGCCTCGATGGCCGAGCTGCAGGTGACCCGGACGCCGTGCGACATCGCTCGGCTGCCCCATGCCGTCGGTGCGCAAGCGAGCGATCCCTTCGCGCCGCGTCTGTGGGTCGAGGGCAGGAACCTTCTGGACGGCGCCCCCCTCTGGTGCCCGCTCGAGGTGGTCGATGCGGACTACACGCGGCAGGACGTGCCTTCGGCGCTGCTGCGCTCGACCAACGGGCTCGCCTCCGGGAACGTCCGGGCCGAGGCGATCGGCCATGCCATCGGCGAGCTGATCGAGCGTGATGCGGTGAGCGTGTGGCGCGCACGCGGACGACGACGGGGCAGGCTCGACGGCCGGATCGATCCGGCGAGCGTCGACGACCCGGGCTGCAGGGCGCTGTTGTCGCGGTACGCGGAGGCGGCGGTCGACGTCGGCGTCTGGGACGTGGCCTGCGACACCGGCGTGCCCGCCTTCTTCGTGCTGATCATGGATCGGGCGGGGCCCGCCGACGTCGCGCTCGCGAGGCCTGCGAACGGCAAGGGCTGTCATCCTTCGAAGGCGGTGGCCTTGTCACGCGCGCTGACCGAGGCGGCGCAGACCCGCCTGACCTACATCAGCGGTGCGCGTGACGACCTGTCGGACGACGACTACGACGTCGCCACGCAGCGCGACAACGTCCGGCAGTCGCGGGCGATGCTCGACGAGGGATCCACGGATCCGCCGGGCGACTATCGCGCGCTCGCCGAGTGCGCCACGGCCGACATCGACGGCGACGTGGCCTGCCTCCTCGGCGCGCTCGAACGGATCGGCATCGAGCAGGTCGTCGCCGTCGATCTCGCGCCGGATACCGCGGAGATGGCGGTGATGCGGGTCATCGTGCCCGGGCTCGAGGGACCGGACGAGCACCC
This sequence comes from Endocladia muricata, assembly GCA_032356245.1. Taxonomy (NCBI): domain Eukaryota; phylum Rhodophyta; class Florideophyceae; order Gigartinales; family Endocladiaceae; genus Endocladia; species Endocladia muricata. Next base: position 1,588 of record JAUKWC010045099.1, on the reverse strand, counting down.
CGCCTGGCAGCCCGGTCCGCGAGCGAGTCGGGCGTGAGAATCTGCGTCTTCCTCGGCCCGACGCTGAGCGTGGACGCGGCACGCCGTATCTGGGACGTGCCCGTCTACCTGCCGCCCGTCCGCCAGGGTGACGTGCATGCCGTCGCGAGGCATCGGCCGATCGCGATCGGCATCGTCGACGGGTACTTCAGGGGTGTCCCCGCGGTCTGGCACAAGGAGATCCTGTGGGCGATGACGCGGGGCATACACGTGTTCGGTGCGTCCAGCATGGGGGCGCTGCGCGCGGCGGAACTCGCCGCCTTCGGCATGCGGGGCGTCGGCGAGGTATACGCCTCGCTCGCACGCGGCGACTGGGAGGACGACGACGAGGTGGCGGTCCTGCACGCGCCCGCGGAACTCGGTTACCGCCCGCTGACCGAGGCCATGGTGAACATCCGCGCGACGGTCGCACGCGCGCGGGAGGCGGGCATCGTCGACGCGGCGCTCGCCGCCCGACTCGTCGCGCGGGCGAAGGCGCGACCGTTCGCCGAGCGGGACTACGCACGCACGGTCCGTGATGTGGCGACGGAGGACGGTGCCGATGCGTCGGCTCTCGCGACGTTCGAGCGCTGGTTGCCCGACGGGCGGGTCGACGTGAAGGCGGACGACGCCGTGCGGCTCCTGCAGACGCTGCGCGACGAGGCGGAGACGTTCGCCGTGCCGCTGCGCGTCGAATGCGGCTTCGCGCACACCGACGCCTGGCAGCAGGTGCTCGAGCGTGCTTCCGATACGCCATCGCCCTTCGCCCGTGACGCCGACGCCGGGTTCGCCGGGGCGCTCGCGCTCGAGGCGATCAAGCTCGACGGGACCTGGCGTGCGCGGGTGCGTGCCGCCGCCCTCGGGCCGGTACTGTCCTTTGGACGAGGAACGGCGGAGCAGGTGCCCGATTCCGCACTTCTCGCGAACACACGGGATATGCTCCGTCGCACACACGGGCTCTGGCGTGCCGATACGTTCGCGGACTGGAAACGGGTGAACGGCCTCGACGACGAGGCGTTCGAGGCCCTGGTGGCGAACGAGGCGCGGGTACGGCGCGCGCTCGCATCGACCGGGTCGCTCGATGCCTGGGTCGTTCGGGAGCTGCAGGCGAGCGGCGACTACGCGAGATACCTCGAGGAGGCGGAAGGCATGTGTCGGAGACTGCTCGCGGCGGACGGGAGTCGAGCCAGCCATCTGTCCGGGCAGTCGGCCGCGGACGCCGACGTCGACGACGCGCCGACGTTGCACGCCCTGCTCGCGGCGTACGGGATGGATGTCGCCGGCGACGATCCCGGGGCGGTGGCGGAGCATGCCCACCGGATCGGGTTCGCCGACGCGGGTGCACTGCACCGGGCACTGCTGCACCGCCACCGCGGCGGGGCGATCGAGCCGTGAGCGACGGTCTCCCCGCGGGCGGGACGCGCTTTCGGGTGTACTCGCAGGCGCCGTGGCTCGCGGCGGGTCTCGAGCCCGAGACGATCGAGATCTCGACCCCGGCGGGCGAGGTCCTGCCGGGACCCGCCGACGCGCGCGCCTACGTGATCGACCCGATGCAGAAGCCCGTGCCGTA
>JAUKWC010045088.1:0-10699 GCA_032356245.1 Endocladia muricata | reverse complement strand
ATGTTCAAACACACACAAAACACGGTGCGCCCTGTCATGCTTATAACGCTCTGTTGCTGTGCCTAACTCCAAAGCCTCTTGGTGTTTTCCTAGCTGTTCAATAACTCTTTTTGTGTCCTTGCCGTTGTATAGCTCAAATAGAAATAAATGTTTTTTTGTACCATCATCAAAGCGCCCTGCACCGTCTGGAATAAAATATCTAGTGCTTTCGAGTTCGATTTTAGTTTGCGCCTCTAATTTCTTTTTAGATGTTCCCCTGTTCGCTCCTGTTTTGTCGAAATAGGTATCAAAAAAATCAACCTCGAAAGCACTAGATATTGCAGATTGACGAAAATTGATGTGACTGTCTACAGTAGCTACACGGTGGTCATAATCACGATTAAACAAAGAGCTATTACCCTTTGGAAATTTGATGTTTTCCTCTTCGTGTCCTAGTTCCTCTACTAAAAATTTTACGCCGTGTTTAGTCAGATAGTGGACGTTTGGAATTTTGCCACGTTCAGGATTAACACCAAAAGTTTTTCTATCAGTTAGTTTTTTTGCGCCTTGTTCAAGGTTTTTAAATGCTGTTGATACATTGGGGCGCTTTTTCGTAATGCCTAGCCTAATTATTTGGTCAGGCGTTAAAAAACGATAGACCGCTAGCGCTTCGAGTATTTTGATTTGTTGCTCTGGTATGTTTCGCATGTTGGTGTAGGTCTAAAGCTCGTATTTCGCCTTTTTACTCTTTCTAGGTCTATCAGTGGCTTGTTTTTCATCTGAGGCGCTTAAATCGCCTCTCACGGTCTGCCGTTCCATCTGTTCGGCTTTTTCTTCCTGTGGTGCTTTTTCCAAATGACTGTAGTAGTCAAACAGTTGACTTGTACACCTTGAATACCAATCTTTGCAGTCATTTCTCCCATTGAGTAAAAGGGGCGGTACTTCAAGCACAAAACTAGGTGTAGGCTTTTTGGGGTCTCGAACTTTTACAACAAATTGCCCTACTTTGAGGCTTTGCATGATTTCTAGCTCTGTACCTGTTTCCTTTGCCATTTTGCTTAATGTATCCAGTGAGTTAGCGCCTATTATTTTGACGGCGGTATTTCCTAGCACAATATTTTTTGTGCTTGTATCCATGCCCTGCCCTAGTATCTGCTGCGCTAGCGTTAAATGTATGGCGTACTTTCTAGCCTCTGCAAGTATCTTTTCGATCGATGGACTAATGAAGTTTTGGCACTCGTCAATAATGACGTGGGTTGTCATTCTCAAGTGTTCGGGTACGCTTTCCCTACGTAGTCCAATAGCCTTAATCATTGCAAGCAATAGCTTTCCTGTGGAGTGGCTGACATCTTCGCCTATTCTGCCTTGCGATAGGTTAAAAATGATTGTTTTCCCTGAACCAATTTCTTTTGCTAGGTCTACGGTGCTAGGTCTAGCCATGAAGTTACTAAAAACGGTTGAATTTAAAAGCACTTGCAACCTTGTGTAAATACCAATTTTTGTAGTGTTGTAGCTACTTTTTAAAAATCCATCATTGAAAAAATTACGGTGTGCAGGGTTGGGCGATTTTCTACCTAGTGCAATTAAATCACTATTATTATCATCGTCCATAAACCTTTGGAGGTCTTTTATAGAGCCGTTTTTCTTTCTGATGATGGTTGCAATACAAGGATGAAGCAACGCCATCATTTGAGTAGATAAATTTGCACCGTCTAGGATTTCACCAAAGGCGCTTGTGATTTCTTGCGTGAGTAGTTCCACAAAAAATTGGTCGTCTGTATCAACGTCAAAAGGGTTGATAGTTGGTGACATATCTTTTTCAAGTAGGGGGTCGATATAGACTAGCTCCGCCCTTTCGCCTATCCTTCCATCATGCTCTTTAAACTTTCCAATTTGTTCGGCTAAATCGCCGTGTGGGTCTAGGACAATTACGGTTTCTCTTTTGCGCTCATTTTTTGGATTTCTTGCGTTTTTGCGTATCGAACTATACGCCAACATTTTTAGTAATTCACTTTTACCGCTACCGCTTCCACCTGTTACATAAGTGTGCCTTTTTCTTGAACTATTAGGAATATAAGCAAGCGCCTTTTTTAAAAATGCGTCACGTAGAGGGGGCGAGTATCTCGCTAGAAAATTGATGTAGCTAGTCAAAGTATTAGAGTATTCAGATGTAAAGTTTGGCACGTTTTCAATCAAGCTATTTACGGCTCTAAAAGTGATATATGATAGATGCTTTTCGTAGCTGGTCGAGTAGCTAAATAGGCTCAAAAATTCACCGTATGAAATGAAGCGAGAGCGCAAAATTTCAGGGTCAATATGGGGGTGGTAGGTGTCGCCATTTTCTAGCTGTTCCCCTCCCTTGTAACCATTGATTAGTTGGTTAATCTCACGGTCAATTTTTGTCACCCATGCACTAGACCTAGAGCGCACAATTTCGGTTATGGTGAGGGGGTCAACTTCGCCCATAAAAGCGCAATCCTTGTCACTCCCTATATCAAATAAATCATTTGATATAGCTCTAGGTGTGACGTATGGCATCCCTAAAATCTCGCATACTTGCTCTAGTGTTTTGCTCATTGCTCCACCTTTGACATATCCACTTTTTGAGGTCGTAAACCTCTTTTTATACTGTGCTTACAAGCTGTAAAACCCTCTTTTTTATTACTATACATGAGGGGGTAACTATGACTATAACTATAAGCATAACCTTGTCAATATGGTTTTTGTGTCTGTGACGACTAAAAACCCCTCTTGCGCTATTCAATAATAATCTCTATCTATATCTTTTCATCTCTCTCTCGTTTTACTCGTTCGTTCTTCAAACATAAATCACTTAGATTATCCCTCTTCTTTTTTTTCTCGATTCGTAAAGTCAAAAACTCAAAATCCAAAAAGTCCAAAACTAAAACACAATCAACACCAAATCAAAAACAATGCAAAACCAAAATCAAAAGCTCTCATGCTACTATACAAGCCAGTCATAAATGCAAAACCATAATCAACTAAACCACCAACGTCCTCACATCAAAGATGTGAGAGACAAAAAAGGCTTTCAGCCTTTTTTTCGCGCTCGCAATTTTCGCCGTTTTTTCGCCGTTTTTTCGCCGTTTTGGGTGGAGGAGGGGCGGGGTTAAATGTGGTTTTTTGATAGGCGCACAAAAGAAGAAAAACAAGAGGAAAGAGAGTTTCAAAAACTCATGAACTGGAAGAAAAAAAACGCCTCTTCAAAAGCGCAATATCGTATGGCTGTAGAGCAAGAAAAATCAGGAAAAGAAATACTAGCAACACAACGAAAAGAACGCCGTCAAAGAATGAGAGAATTTGACAAGGTAGTGCAAAACAACAAACCTGATAAACCTTTATCAGAGCATCAGAAAAAACAAATTTCAAAAAAAATAATTCAGCTTTCAGAAGAACGAGACAAGATTGAAAAACGCCGTCAAAGTGTTTTGGAAAAATCTCCATCTGATGAACTGTATTCAAAAATGTATCAACTCAAATCATCATTTGAGCATGAAGATTTCAACGTAAAACACAAACGTAAAGAAGCAGAAAATGCAGCGACACGGAAAGAAAAAAGAATGCTTAATACTGTCGCTAATGAATGGCAAAAAACGGCTAGTAAAATACAAGGTGAACTTAACCAGGTATCAAAAAAATATGAGCATCATAGCAAGCAACTAGATAAGGCGCTCAAGCCTTTAGATACGAGAATAGAAAAGTTATCTAGTGAAATAAGAACACTAGAAACAAAACTATCTAGTGATTACAGATTGTCGGAAAATAAGCCACTAAAAACTAATGCTAGAGCGCCACAATCTGATATAGAACGTCAAGTTTTTAGCCTACGTAAACAGATTGACCAACTCACGGAAAAGATGCGCCGTTATAGCCATATAGACAATGAACTCAAAAGTCTAAAAAAAGAATATGACTTTAGAACTCGTTATATTGAGGGGGAAAGAGAAAGAGCGCAAGAACGGCGCAATGATAAGGCGCTCAAGTGGTACGACCAAAAAACAAAATCATTGCACAAGCAACAAGATAGAGAAAAAGAACTAAGGGGGCTAGGTTCAAACTCATATAATGACCTTATGGCGCTAGAAAAGCGCCTCTTAGAGCTTCAACCGCAATACGAGGCATATTTACAAGAACAAAAACAAACACGCCAAAACAAGGCAAATCAGCGTAAACAAGACCAATTGACACAAGGGGCGTTAAAAAAGATAAACTCTATTTTAAAAGATGATAATTTTTAATTGAATTGGGGGCTACTTCTTTGAAGTTCTTAAAAGGTTCTTTTGTTGCTATATTTATTCTTGCTGCTTTTTATGACTGGCTGACGTCTTTTTTAGGTACTCTACTGCTTTTGAATGCTCAAGGTTGGCTTGTGTGGGGTCTTGCTCTTGTCGTCTCTCTTGCTTGTCTAGCAATTAACTTTGCCACTGCGGAAGTTTGGACGCAAGGGGGGGTGATATTGCGTGTTATATGGGGCGTTTTATTCTCCTATGACTTAGTAACTACCGCCGTTGGCATTGGAAGTATTATTGAATATGGCACATTTTTTGACTATTCAAATTTTAGCGATGCTACATATGGTCTTACTCAAAATTTTGGCGTTGCTTTGCCAATAACTTTCATTGTGGTTATTTCTCCAGTGCTTGCAGTGTGGATTATAAAAAATTGGAATAAGTAAAAAAACTAGATACTTAGAATTTTAAGTTTTTAAAATTCTAAGTATCTAGTTTTTAATAAAAGCTAGGTTTTAAGCCACTTTGAGAGTAATTTTTCTAGTACATCGCTCAAGTCTTCCCCACTATCAAATAGTTTTTGCCTTGCATCTTTGAGCGTTTCCTTCTTCAAATAAACGCTCGTTTGTTTGAAGTCACTGTTGCTGCTCTTCCCTATTTTTGGTCTACCTACAGGACGTTTTTTGCTTGCCTTTGTTGGTGGTTGGTTACTGTTATCTAATGCAGCACCTAAAGCACTAGATTTCTTTGTGACTTGTATATCACTATCTTTTTTTACTGGCATTATAGTATTTCCAACTCTTTTAAAACTGCCTCGTACTCTTCCACATATTCAGGGCGCTGATAGCTTGTGTAACGGTCTAAAAACCTAATCCTATTTTGTAGTAATGGTAGTTTTTCGTTTTCGGCTACTGTAATAGCTTCCTCATTGCTCTTTACGCCTTTACGGTATCTAGTAATTAAGATTGATAAGAGGGCTTTGTTTCTCATTGCCTCAATTTCTTCTATCAGCCCTATTGTGTTTTTTAGTCTGCTCAAATCAAAACCTGTTGGAGCTAGTGGGATTATGACCTCATCACTAACACCACTCACACGCATGATAATAGCCTCATCATTTGGTGGTGTGTCTATTACTATGTTGTCGTATTCCTTTTTCATTTCTTCAACTTGTGTTTTTACATTCTGACTATCGCCAAAAAATACAGGTATTCCCAAATCAACATCTTTAGACATTACAAAGAGTGTTGCATCTGGGTCAAAGTCAATCACGCATGTTTTATGTCCGTGATTCTGCAATGTGCAAGCTAGATATAAAGCACTTGTGCTTTTAGCTGCACCACCTTTTTTATTTACTAAACTAATAACCATATTTACATAGTAACACAATTTTAAATACTTAAGTTTTTAGAAACTTAAGTATTTAAAATTGTAAAAAAGTTAATTTAAAAAGCAAGAGGAAATGCCTATCACTGGGGTTTATTAGCATAAACAACAATCATTTTTTAGAACTGTGACTATACTTTTTAGCGTAAAATTTAGTATGGATAATCTTGAACTTAAAATACCACCAGTAGTACTCACCATCATATTTTTATTCTTTATCTGGTTGACAAATACACAGGTGTCTCAAGGGTCAATACACTTGCCCTATCTAATTGTTTTAGCAGTCACTTTTGGGGTTATGGGTGTTACTTTTGCATTAGCTGGTGTTCTTAGTTTTCGTAAAGCCAAAACAACTGTAGACCCTACTAAGCCAAATAGTAGCTCTAGTATTGTTCACTCAGGCATCTATCGTATAAGTCGTAATCCTATGTATGTAGGCTTTTTATTTATCCTATTAGGGTGGTGTTTTTTTCTTTCTAACTTTCTAACTTTTGTGTTCTTACCTCTTTACATTTTGTATATGAACCGTTTTCAAATCATTCCTGAAGAGCGTATATTAACTGCAAAGTTTGGTGATGAATATATGACTTATAAAAAGTCTATTCGTCGTTGGTTATAAGTCGCAAATAAATATCACAAAAACACCCTCATAACAAAAATAGGTTTTGAGACTTAAACCAGAAATTATTTAGGTCTAGACCAACCGAAAAATCTTGGAACATTCTTCTTGTAATCGAGATAGGCTTCACCATAATGTTTTTCAAGCCAAGGCTCTTCTAGAAAAGGAGCAAAAATATAAAATCCTATTAGTAGAGCAAATAAAACATATACGTATATAGAATTAACTGCCAATCCCCATCCAATAAAACCGATAAAGGAAACTGTATAGATAGGGTTGCGACTCCATGCGTACCAACCACTAACCTTTAACCCTTTTTCTTCACCATGGGCGTTTTCCCATCCTAAATAAAAAGTAATATAAAACCCTAACCCTAATCCTATTAAAGTAAGGGCAATTCCTAAATAAAAACGTAGCAGATTATTCAAGCCATTAAAGTCAAATATTGAAAGGATAATAATAGCTCCAAAGATAATGCGAAACAACACCCAAAACATATGATATTGCCAAGTTGTTTTATCAGGTGGTGGCCAGAACTGAAATGAATTGCTTAGAAGTGAAGTTAGAGATAACCCCAATAATAGAAGAGAGCTTAGCAGGGCAAGGCTAAATATAAAGATAAGCATTATAGGCATAGTGTAGCTTATTTAAGCTTAAATAAAACCACATGATTGTAGTTTACTGAGTTAAACCACTATGATAAATCACGCTTTTTCAGGGTGTGATTTTTTGTTATAGATCCTGTGAGGCTTGCCAATCTTCTACACTGTGCCACTCTTCGAGCAGATGTTTTTCTGCTAGATACTTAGCAAAATTATTTTTAGTGTATGGGCTTGTTGCATAGTCTCCAGTGACTAGGTTATTTTTTGCAATTAGTTTCTTTGTAAAGTCGTTTGCTTGCTCTAAATACGATTGTGCTTCTTCTTCGTATTTTTCATCTGTAACAGTTTTTTGTATCTCTGCATAGATAGCCTCTATGTATCTTCTGTGAAGCTCTGCATCTTGTTCTTCTTGTTCCTGTGCTTGTTGTGCTTGTTGTTTCTTTACTTGTTTTCGTTCTTCTCTCCCTTGCTTCTCTTCCCTTGTACTCTGTGCGTAATCGTCTTTAATTGCTGCTATCGTATAAGCACCAATACTTTTAATGTCTTGGTCTTTTCTTCTTTTGTCTATTTCATCCAAGTTTTCTATTACATATTCTCTATTATGTTCAACCATTATTTCTTCTGCTTGCTTCTTGCTCAAACCGTACTCTTGTAATCTTTTTAATGTTTCACCGTCTACAGCTTTAGAAATTGCACCACCTAAAACCTCTAGAACTATATTTTTTTCGCTTCGGTCAACTTTCTGACTGTTGATATAAAAAGCAATACCTGTAACTTTTCTGCCTGTTTTTATCTCTTCGTATTCAACTTTTATGTCTGTGTTTTCATTGATTGACAAAACAGAAGGACGCAAAACTCTAGAGTTAAAATTGCCATAGATTTTATATGTACCTTCTTCAACACCTAGAGTTTCTTTTAATTCTTCAAGTGAACACTCCCAGTATCTACGGTACTCTCTTGATTTGAGTATTTCAAAAAGCTTAATACCGTAAGCAGTGGGTAAAAATATTACATTACGTAAATCGTACCTTGTGAAATTTTCTTTAAGTTCTAGCAGTAATTCGGTCATATCTGGATGAAACGAAAAACGAATAATACCTGTTTTTTTTATATACTGAGCTGATGCAGCTAGAGTATATTTTTTTGGTCCTTCTTTGTCATCAACTCTAATTATTGTCTGCAATATCTCGTCTGTTGCCTTGTCCAGTGCTTTGTATAAATGCGCTCCGTTTGTGATACCTAAAACAGCACACATTTCTCTTATAGTTATTTCATGCTCTTGAAACTCTTTATCATCACGGCTCAACTTAGAAGCTGCAACAATTACAAAACGTAACGCATGTAAAGACAATTTGTGTTTCGCAAAAATAAGTGTATTGCTTTGAATAACGTCTACTTTTTCTTGTAACATATTCCCTCTTTGGATAAATAAATATTACAAATACAATAACTTGTATCTGTAATATTTCAATAGTGTTTTCTGATAATCTGATTGACTTTCTCAAGAGTATCTAAATATTTCCTACCACTCGTAACACCTGATATTTCCTTAGTTATTGCTGTCACATCTTTACCACTTGAGAACATTTTTAATACTTTTGCTTCTTCTGCTGTTGGCGTTGGTTTTTGTGTCTCTGTCGTACTTCCTTCTGCTTCCTCTACTACTTTCACACTATGAAGAAATCCTACAGGATTGATGTTTTCGGAAGCAGTCGGGAAGCTCTGCGGAAGTGGTCGGGAAGTCGGAAAAATACGACTTGCAAGCTCTGTCAAATCCTCTTTTGTGACTATAGGAGCTTTTAGCTTTTGCATTTCTCCAAACACATTGAGCAAGTAGTATTGACCGTTTTCGAGTCTCATGATGTCACTTGGTAGCTCTCTGCTTGTGAGTCCTGTTTGCTGTCTTGCAAGTGCTGGTCTTGTCCTGTGTATGAAGTGACTTGCAAGTGTGTCTCTCATATCTCCGCTCTTGTCCTTGTTCCAAGTGTGAGACAAAAAACAAGCTATTATTTTGTACTTTCTGCCCTCTTGTGTGATGCATTCCGCTAGGCGTTGAAAGTCATTTTTTAGACTTCCACGCATAAGAGCAAGCCATTCATCACACATCAAAATTATGTAATTTTCGCAACTTGTAGCACCTGATTTTCTATTATCAAAAAGTGATTGAGTGAAACTAATAGTCGCTTCCATTTCGCTTTGTGTGGTTGCTACATCACAAAGATATGCTCTTGATAGTGGAGCTATTTTATTAGCTAAACTTTGTTCATGCCCTGCATGTGGGTCTACTATCACCAACTCTGCACCATGAGCTACACTTTGAGCTGCAAAGTATACGGCTGTACTTGTTTTTCCGCTTCCAGTACCACCACCACCACCAAAAGAGTACATATAATCTAGTGAGCCTAGTTGTGGTTCTCCTGTTTCTCCATATCCTAAAACTAGACTATCTTTGCTACTTTGTCGCATTGCTTCGCTAAAGCTTGGCACTGGTTGCACTCTCTCCAGTGGTGAAAGGTCTATTGTCGGTACGTCTTGACCATATCCAAGCTCTTTTGGTTGTTTATGGTGTTGTGTGACGCTGTGAGATTCGTTGTGTGAGTCTTTGGGTGAGAAATGCAGTGTATGTATTCCACTAAAATTTGGTTGTGTGTCCTTGTAGCGTGTTGATACTTCTAGTTTGTATGCTTCATACTCTCGATGCTCTCGCACTGCGTCACGGTCAACTAATCGTCTATATAGAGCTATTGCACCAATAACCAAAAGAACAACTAGTGCGATAATCAAAACGATAGCTATTAGAGCGAAAAAGCTCATTGAAGCATCAAAAACTTGAGCATTTTGATATTGAGCTTGTCTGCCTCTTGCTAGTCTATTTTGTTGGTTGATTGGGTCACTCATTATGATTGCTGTGATTATGGTTACACACACAATACATACGAGTGATACATTTATTCTTGTCATCTGTTGAACCTCCAAGTTTGCACAGATGGCATTTTTAATATGCCTATTTGATTTTTTTGAGCCTAAGAAACGGCTACTAGAAACAATTATAAGCACTAACTATTACAAAAATCAAGACCTGTAATAGGTCACTTAGTATCTGTAATAGTTCACTTAGTATCTGTAATAGTTCACTTAGTATCTGTAATAGTTCACTTAGTATCTGTAATAGTTAATATTCTAAATGCTGTCCTAGACAGTCTTTCTCTAGTGTCTAAAGTATTAAAGCTATTAAATATATTAAAGCAGCTAAAGAAAGCTGCTTTTTTTTAAGAAGAAGAAAAACAAAATTCTCTAAGAAAAAAACGACATTCTATTTGTCATAGTTGATATTTTTTGCAAAAAATAAAGCCTGTCAATATAATATTTTTTTACATTTCATTTTTACAAAATGGAAAATATAGGAAGCGTTGACCATCAAGAAACACTTGCAGAAAATTTGTGTGAAGACCTCGACACTTTAGAAACAGAGATACATGATGATTGTGGTTTAGACTTTTAAACCTTAATGACTTAAAACCGTGACAAAAAAAACAAATAAACACCGTTTAAAAATTCTTTTGTAAAAAGCTATGCACAAACTTACCACCACTTAATTTTCCTTTTTTTCTTAGATGGTTGAGCGGGTTTTGATTCCTCTTTAGGTGCTTCCTGTGCTTTGGGTTGTTCTTTTTGGGATGTTTTCCATGCTTTCACTCTTACGGCTGGTTGCTTTTCAGTGGTTACACCTGTGAGACTGTGAGTTTTTAAATCATAATCAAGCCAGTTATCAAAAAAACTTTCGCCGTTGCGTACCTGTTCAAGCGTTTTAAAAAGATAATGCGCTTTTGTATCTGTAAAATCGTGATGCTGTTGCATTCTTCTAG
>JAUKWC010045077.1:0-10700 GCA_032356245.1 Endocladia muricata | reverse complement strand
GCCCCCTCCCTTCCTCCCCCTATCTCCCTGTGTTCTTCTAAACCCCGTGCTCTTTCTCGCACTCCATACAAAACCTTGAGACAACAGTTCCCGCTGCCGCCTGCTTCTCCCTCTCCTCTCTCCCCTTTCCATTTCTATATCTCACTCACTACCACCAACCGCACACTCGCTCGCTCACACCTCTGACCGCCCTCCTTCCCTCTTTTCCCCATTTCCCCCTTTCCCCCGCCCGTTCTATTTCTCCTCCCCTTCCCCTCGTTCAACCAAAACTCGCAATCATGCCGCCGCCACCGCCGCCCCCTCCTCTCCCCCCGCCGCCCTCCACCGCCACGCTGGATCGTCGCATGGCCCCTCCTCCCCCTCCTCCGCCCCCAAGTCTAGGCGGCATGTCCACTGTATCCGCCGCACGCCCGCCCCCTCCCGCCCCAGCAGCGCGCCGTCCGCCGCCTGCCCCCGTCGCCCCCGTGTATCGTCTCTCCAATCTACCCCCGGCCCCGCCTGTGGCCCCAATCCTGCCGGACACCCCGCGCATGTCGGAGGAATTGTCACCCATGTCGTCGCACTCCCCAAAGTTTCCCTCCTTCACCATGGATCTTCCGGATATCACCAATGTGCCGCGCACGCGGGACTCGGCGTTTTCGTCGGCGGGGCCGCCGCCGCCGCCGCGCCATCTCTCGCGGGGAAGCTTTTCGACGTTGGGCGCTGGTTTTGCAACCGAGAATAGCGGCAGGGAGTCAGAGGTGGCGAAACCGTGGGATAAGCCGTTGGACTTTGCCACCATGTCCGTGGCGCCGTCCAGTGTGGCAGGAGATGAGGATGAGGATACGGGCTTTGATGTGCCGGATCGGCTGACGTTGGGACCGGGTGCGGTTGCCGCAAGGTTGGACTTGCAGAGGTGTACCATACGCGTGCATAAGCAGCTGGTGGACCAGATCAAGACAAATAGTATGAAGCCGGCACTGGGGGGGGGGAAATCGGAGGCTCCGATGGAAGGAGAGGAATTGAGTCGTTGTCAGGGGGAGTTGTGGCTCAAGTCGCGGGTGCCGATGATGGGGTGGAAAAAGAGGTATGGCAGTATCGTGGACCATGCCTACTTTGGGCCGGTTCTGTTTTTGTTCAAGTATGACGCAAAGGGAAATGTGGCGTTGCATCACAGTATGATGATTGTGTTGGTGGACAGCCATGTAAGGCTTGGCAAGAACTCCACGACCAAAGACAGGGACTACAGATGCGAGTTTGTCCTCAAGACTACGAAAAGGAGGTATGTCATAGCCGCAAACCATACGATGAGAAGGGATTACTGGCTTCGGAACTTGGAAACTATCCAGCATCAGGCCTCAACTTCGTACGCATAGTTGCTTCCAGTCAGGAAGGGAAGGAACTTGACACACAACTGTTTGCACACTTGGACGTCGACAAGACCAGATACCGTACCAACGAGCGCCCTTTTCGTCGCGATAAATACTGCTGTTGGTAGCCTAGATGCCCCATCTCCTTTGTAATTGTCTCACACCGTAGAACCCGGAATAATGTGGCCTGAGCTACTGATATAATATATACACCTGACCGAAAGTAAATTGCACAATTCCTTAATCGATGGCTGCCCTAGTCTTTCACAATGGCCTGTCTGTCATTGCTCTTAACACTTTTTCTCTTATGCTGTTGTACCGAGTAGAGACCTGTACTCCACAAACAAACAGGCTGTGCCACAAAATTGTGGTTAGAGGCTATATTATTCACAAGGCGTGTGTGGGTGGGACCTTGCAGGAGTCAAATATCTCTTGCAAATACTGTCGTCCGTTCAGAACTTCCGACAGTATCTCTTAGAATACAATGAAGGTAGTCACCATATGGCGCTGGTGGCATGTGCAGATGACGTTGATTACTTCAATCTTAAAGAGAACAGGAATCTCGTACCACAAACACAAAAGTACAGCCTGAGGAAAAACTTCTACATAGCTTTATTCGCGGGCTTTCGTATCCTGCTGCTCCGTCGCACAGGTCCGTCTGCCCCCATCTCCTTCTTAACGGTGGTATTCGTCCGGACACGCTTTACAACTCGCTTCCCATCGACCTGACTTTGTGCGTCGGATGCAGGTAGGGCACCGGTCGACTCAGTCTTTACGTGAGCTTCCTCAGACTCTGCGGGGAATGAGTCAGTCTTTACTCGGACAATCGCTGATTTGCTGGTCGGCCTTTTTCGCTTAACCGCTTTTGCTCCCGGCTCTTTGCCCAAGTTTTCTACGGCAGTTACTGTGTGGGACCGATTGCGTGTTCGCTTTGATGACTTTGGTGTGAAAGCGATCACTTCTGTTATCTCCTCAATTTTCACCGCTTTTGATGCTGCCTTAGGACGACCCCGCCTCTTTGTTGGCACGGGATAGTATCTATCCTCTTCAGCACTCTGATCACTCTGAGCGCTCAAGAGAGAACTTGACACCTCGCGTATAGAGTGCGGGTTCTTATGCGAAGCGGAGGCGATGAATTTGGTGGGATGAAGGCCATTAAGCTTTCGGGCCTCGTCTGTAGCCGCAAACGAGCATATAGGGCAGCTCTCCATATCATGTGCTCGAGCTGGGCAATATTCTCGCCCAAATAAGATGATCCGTACATGTAAATCACCCCATGTCTCCGGGTCCGGAAACCACTTTTTCAAGTTTGCTTCCGTCTTCGGCACAGATTTTGGATGCCCGCATCCCCAGCGGCAAGCGAGGCGGTGGATGTGCGTATCGACGGGGAAGGCAGGCTTACCAAACGCCTGCATCATGACTACGCTGGCCGTTTTATGTCCCACACCTCGCAGGCTCTCAAGTTCCTCAAACGTGTCTGGTACACGGCCTTCAAACCGGTCACATATAGAAGCAGACAGCTCCGCAAGACTCCGCGCCTTCTGCGGTGCTAGTCCGACCTGCTGAATGAGTTTACGGATTTTGGTCTCTCCTAGCTCGCGCATTTGAGCTGGCGTGCCCCCCAAGCGGAATAGCTCGGGGGTAACTTGATTCACTTTCACATCCGTGGTCTGCGCTGAAAGTACCACGGAGACAAGCAAGGTGAAGGCATCTGTGTGATCGAGAAAGCCGGTTGGAGGTATCGGATACACTTCATTTAGCTTTTGCATGATAAGCTTGCCTTTCTTCAGCATGGCCGTGGTATCCGCAGTCTCCGCAGTGTCATGCACCTCAGATTGACTGGGGCCGGCAGAACCGCTCATCGCAGGATGAACCACCATACGCGTAGTGGTGCGCGAGATTTGGGCGATATGGGACCGCACAAATATCTCAGCTCGACGGCACGGGAACAGATGGTCAAAGCGTCTGGTTGTGACACAGTTCTCCTTGCAGATTGAGATCCTTGAAGCAAAGCTCCTTGGATAAACTCCGTGAGCAGCCTCTAGGAATCCACACAGCGCAGCTCGCGACATCAACTCGAGTATAACTTAGGCAGTACTTCAAGCAGATCTAGCCCCAAAAAGAATATGCCCTTGATCCCTCGTCCACACATGCCCTTTCCGAATTAATGCAAATGTATTAAGCAACTTTGTGCTGGTCTTGATCGGCTCCCAGAAGGAACGAGAACAGAGCGCTCCTCGTTAACCTCCGAAGGTGTTTTGAGACAGAAGACCACAATAAAGAAAAGGTCAGTTTCGGAAGAGTCAAAGATAGCACAACTATAACGCGTCGTCACAAACGCTGTGATCCACCTTCTTGCCGTCGAGCTGTTTTATTTACGAAAATTTTCACACTTTCGTTTAGTAGAAAACTACATTTCCACTGTTCACACATCTTCGAACTAAGGACGAGTTGCGTCGTGTTTCGAAATACCGCTTTACGCTGCAATTAAACTTATAGAGTCAGATTTATTGACTTTATTCGCCAGATAACCCCTTCGCAGTCAAATTGAAGTACGAGCTGTTCCTGAACAACAGTAGATCTTACAGCGGCTCGTGTGGCTCCACATCTGTATCCCACCATGTTCCGGCCACGGTCGGCCATGTGCCCAGCGAAGTCTATTCGTGAGTCTCTCTGTAACTGCAGAGACATTTACCAAATGCTTTAAGTTATAAATCTAATTCCCATATTAAGCATACACTTCCGTAATGGAAGCAACAAACTCAACATTAGCAAAATGTTCTGGTTAAGGAAGAGAACGATGATCTACGTCTTTCTATGTATCGTAAAGTTACAGCGGAAAAAGTCAAGTACAAATTCCCCTCCACATCAATCTAAAAAACAGTTACCGCCAGCTTTATGTCAACGCGAAAAGCAGGCAACAAGCGTTCTCATTCTTGTCCATTTGGTGCTCTGGTTTCAATTGTAACGCTGGCTAGGTATGAGCCAGGAAAAGAGCCATTGATTGCAAGCTTCGGATGCCTGTCACGTTTTCGTTCCAAAATTGGTTCCCTTTTCGCCTCACGGCCAATCGATATCATTAGGCTACTATCAAGTCATGAAAGGTGGGGAGGGTCTCACCGGTAGCCTCTCGCATGTTGTACCCAGTATTGTCGGAAAGCTTCCCATTCGCGACCATCTGAATAACAAATAATCCCAAACAATGGAAGCTATACATTGCTCCACTAGAGTTTCTGCTGTCGGATCAGGCTGTAGGATCGTCTTTGCGACAACCTTTGCACCTCAATGGGCTCCGTCGATCTTCAAAATTAGTGCTTCAACAAGCAAGGTTGAAGACATAGACGTGCGAAAATTTATCATAATCCTCCTTGCATAGCCAAAAGCCTTTCTAAAGTACCAGAAATTATGGTGATTGCAATTCCTTATAACTTGTCGAGCTAGCAGGACCCGGATACGAAAAAATTCGTGCAGATAAAAGGATACATTGGCTTCCTACAAGTACAAATTGTTTAAACATCTCTCCTGTTTTGTAATACCATATTCGTGACCGACTTTTGACCTATTGTGCTACGAACAGTTCATGGAAGTATGTCATTTTTATCGTCCTTTTCCTCGAAACAGTAATCCGTAGTGTTTAACACCTCATAAATTTTCGTTATCATGACGTGCAATAGTAGAAATAATCGACGAAGATGAACGATTGATTATTCAAACTTTTTGACATCATCATTTTCAATGTATAGGTCGGAGGGCCCATCCAGTACCTAGCTAGACAGGCTGAGACAATACAAAGCACCCAAGCTACTCTAGATTATTCTGTCATGCCATCCTGTAAATCCTTTCTGGTTGTGTCTACAATGTCTTCTGGCTCCTGTGCCCGGATATCTCCGATGCATCCGGTACTCAAGCGCTTGTTGGGCCGAAATCTTGTGGTAATCGGGTACTGTACCTGCTCGAAGTGGTCGGTTGATATCCAAGGGTTGTAGAATCACTCGGCATTCCTATTCCGCATCAAGCTGGTTTTTATGATCAAATTTGCGGTCTTGTTTACACTTGTGGAACGAGACTAAGGTTCGGATTGGTGGTTTAGATGTGTGTTTATGGTGGAGAAAGACAATCGTCTGTCCATTTTAATGCCGCTGTCCGTAGTTAAGAGTTCCTTGACTATTTGTTGTAAAGCATATAGAGCTCGCTCAGCTATAGAAATAGCTTGTTCTCTAGCACGCGCCGTTTACCGACGATGCCGAGCGCGAATACGTTCCCTCAAGCGTACTCTTCTTAATTGAACTTCTTGTTGCAGAACATCAACGAGATGGGGAACATCTATGGTGCTTAGACTTTGTTCGTGATTGTGTGGTGGATTTGGGTGTTGTTCGCTGTCCATACCGTCAGGGACAGTGGGTGGGTCCCAATACAAGAGAGCTGGTTTTCTCAATGCTAGCAGTTGTTCATATAGTCTTAACAATTTTCCAGGGTGCGCTCCAACAGATCTAGCATCCACTGGTGTTTTGTTTGATTCTGCAGGTAATGATATTTCCTGTGTTATATCCCTAGTTGGAGGTTTGGAACCAGAAGAGGCACCGTCTTCTCCAGAAATTGAATCTGGGGCCGCGGTAGCCGTTTGAGTCGAGTTTCCACTGTCGTTTCCGAGTCCAATCTGGTCAAACACCTCTTGTGTTTGAGGAAACCATTTCGGAATATATGTTACCAGAACTGGAACCACAACACACAAAAGTATGATCACAATCAGGGCAATGCAACATAATTTCTTCTTCTTTGCCGACTTTTGGTACGAATGAGCCTCAACCAGCTCATGGAGTCCTGTCTCCGTTTTCCCCTTGGTTTCTACAATATTGAATTCGATATCGTTCAAGAGTTCTCCTTGAGCAGCCACCAAAACCTGCATGTCGACAAATAACTGATGAAGCTGAACAATACTTTCCTCAAGCTTCTTGATATCATTATTGCGCGATTGCAGGTCAGACAGTCCGTTTCGGAGACGCACTTGCTCTTCCAAAGGCAGAGTGGAAAAAGTTGTAGACTGCTCTATGATTTGTTCTGTTGAGCCTCTTCTCACTGCGTCCAAAATATCTTCTTCTGAAACGTCAGGATTCATTTCCCGCATGTGAGACTCGATGGCTCGCTTTACCACATTTGCGTGACGTTCTTGTGCTTGCTCGAATTGATCCATGCTTTGCATAAATCTTCGAGTAAGCCCGGTATGCGCGTTAATTCTGACCCGCAATTGGCCTGTCTTACCCGGAAAGTCCTGCGAAAAGGACTTGTTTTCACCAGCGATTCTCAGGAGCCTCTTTCGAATCGCATCCGAGGTTTTTTCCGTCTCCTGAACAAGTTTGGTGATATCTTGAGAAGCTCCTACCTTATCTTCTTCCTCGACTCGCTCGTCCATTGAAACTTGATATCGCGAGTTAACTGTCTCGATGTTCTCATGAATCCTATCTATGGCAGTAGAGAGGGCCCCACACTCTTTCCGAAATTGCGTCAGTGCAATTTCTGTCTCATCATCTAGTTCGGATTCTTCGTCTGAGTGGATATCGATAGTCACCATATCCTCGTTCGACATGCCTGCCGTGAGTTCTGCGAGTCTGTCCGTCATATTGCTGAGAGTTTGAAGGAGCAAAATTAGCAGCGAGTAGAAAGGATATGGATGTGTGTGAGCGAAATCGGCTTGATACAGGAATGAATGAGGAAGGATTGTTGTCGGCGTGGACGAGTGAAGGTGAGCACGTTGGGTTCATGCTGTCACCAATCTTTATCGTGGTTATAAACGGTTCTTGAGGACTCCCGACAAAGAGGTCTCTTAAAATTCTCCAGCTGTTTCCATGCACTAGCTGTTGCGGTGGATTGCGAACTTCAGATGATCTAGAGTCGCTCATAGCGACTGTGACTCTGTTTTAATTTGGGACCCAGTCTCGCCCGCATTGTCTGTTGGTTCCACACAAAACCTACATTTTTTATTTAGAGCCTGTAGATGGAGATTGTGCATATGATAGGAGGAGGAAGATCTTGTCATGCGTATACTACCCTTTGCACTGCAGAGATCGGCTGATACGATCGAGCGGACAATTTATCGTCCAACATATCACAGAATTTCGTGTCAGCGTAATAATAGTTGTTTCTATGTCAAAGAAAATTCTCAGACCTCGTAGACTCTAGGTTTAAGACAGGTAGAACTATGATTTGCCCGATACCCCTTAGAATCATTTGTCGCTTATATCCCCGTCTACTGTAGTGCAGAGGTACAGGCGTTGATCGTGAATCAACGGGTACCTATGCCATGTGCATGAATTTGCTCATGTTACAGCTACACTCCCTCTGGAACAGATACATCTCACCTTCTGAAGGAAGATTGAAATGTATCGCGTATATGGATCTTTCAAAAGTATGCGCTCCTGCTGCAGAGGCGTCCATGGTTTTCTGTATCCACTGACAAGCACTCGAAAAGCAGATCTACAGTAACTCAAAACCTACTCAATCATTGTAAGTGCTGCATACTTGTACAAACTTTCTGCAATTCTGCATCGTTGTAAAGGGACATGACCGTTTTGAGCATTAGAAAGACATCACATAACCCAAATATGAATGCAGTTAAACTTCGAATACCATAACCAACAAAAAGAAACCGGGTTCCATGTAGAAACAGTAGACTTCATAATCGATTTCGAAGCTGTGAGCAGAACTTTATGATTGTATTAAGGAAGAAAAAGATAATCTTCACATCTAGTCCGGATCCTTTGTTACGACTCGCAGGGGATGAGACATCAACAGGGCCTTTGCAAAACTCAAACGCTGTGTCTCTTGAGATGAGAAGAAGGTCACAGCACGGACAGACTACGCAACGGCTTTGACATGAGCAGGCAAACATTTGCGTTGCTTGAATAAGTGAAACGTGAGATGTGAGCTAAAGGGCTATAACCTCACCGCTCAGAGGGTGGGTGGTTGCCAGCTATGAAACAACTGGAAGTACCAATACTTCAAGACCTATGTCTTTTGTAAAACCAAATTAGGACTGCATAATCTTGACTGCTGGAATGCTAAAGATGCTGTCCGTTAGTAGCCAACTCTTGCAGTGAATCGATAACGCACCGAGCCCTTCAGTAGGTATGCAAGTTTAGAGAAGAATAGACGGTGATGGACAGAACGTTATGTGCGCAGTCCTTGTCTGCTAATTCTGAAGTTGATCTCATTAAAGGTGCAAAAGATAGCGAGGATACTGTGTAATACGGTAGATATTCACCGAACTTACAATACCGCCTCAGCAGGCGTATAAATACCCTGTTCGGGTCCTTTGTCCGAACAAATCCCTAGTCACAAACGACTTGATCGGGCGTTCTGCCGCAGGGTGTCATACATGCTGAAGTCGGACTGGATTCAAACCCGTGAAAATGAGCCACACGCCCAATCTTGAGCATGTCTGCAGACCTGCAAGCGAAACCTCCGTATGCCCTGATTCGCGTCTGCCCGAAATCGCGGGGAACGAAGACGGCTATCTCGTTGGAGACGAAGGAACAAAAGAAAAAATCGTTGAATGAATGACGTTTTGTGGACTGGACAGTACCACAGTTGTCAACAAACGGATAAGAATGGCAATTGGAACTGTGTACCCCCTACTCGTCCCTCAAGTGTGTATTCACAGCCCGCACTGCCCTCAGAGCGCCCGCTCTCGTCAAACAAAACGTCCGGACCACTGGGGCACAAACATAAAATGCGTCCCTACGGACCATTCGAACACACTTCATTCACGTTTCCTAATGTACCACGCCCGAAACGCCGACCACAAGAGAGGGGGACATGGAGCAGGGGGCAGGATATAAGAGACGGGTATCTGAGAGCGGACTCATCTCAGGTCAGAGTATGCCCCCGGGCGGATGGGGCGGAGGTATATGGATTGACAGGAAGGGTCTGTCTTTTAAAAAAAGTTGACGGACGAGCACACTGGGTTCGGAGCAGTAGATGACAGGATGACGGGCATGAAACACGTTTGCAGTCGTATCATGCTACCTTATGTGGGCACAGGACAGGAAAGTATACTGCAGCAGGCAATAGTAAGAATGCCCACCGCGAGCACTCTCTCCAAATCTACACTGCTTCACACTCTTTCGCCGCCACTGACGCCCCATCGACCCCACCACTGGCCCACCTCCGCCGCGGCGTTCCGTGCAAGCATCGGTCATCACAGAGACGTCTGCAATCTCGTGTCTCCCTCGTCCCAAATCCCTCACTCGCCGCTCGTCACACGCCGCACACCTGCAGATCGCCTCTACAGCACCCTGCACCCACAATTACAATTGCGACACAAAAGTGCACGTCCCCAAATCAACCTTTCCCCCCTTCACCCAGCTCGCCTGTTCCATCCTGCATCCGCCCCAACCTTTAGTAGTAAGTCCTCCTTCACCAAGCCCCGGAAGCACCCTTCCCTTCATCTCCATTCGCCCACCGCCCTCATGATCACATACCCCTCCCCCTCCCCCTCTCCGTCCCGCCCCTCCCCCTACCTTCTCTCACTCTCCCCCTCCCTCTGGGCATTCTGGACAGCCTCGCCATCCTCCCTCTCTGCACCCTCACCCTCTCCCTCTCCACGGTTTCCCTCTCCACGTTCTCTCTCTCCGCCCACTCCCTCTTTAGCATTTCCAACCTCACCGCCGCGCGATGCCGATTCGTCTTGACATGCACCCGCTCATACTGCGCCACCGCCTGCGGCGCAATTCCACACACCCCACATCGCACTTTCTCGCCCACCACGGTTGCCCACCCACTCTCCTCCCTTCTCTCCCTCACATACTCCTCGGCTACCTTTCTCCTATCCTCCCCTCTTGCCCTTGTATCCCCTTCCGCCACCCCCCCCCCGCGACACGCCATACAATTGCATGGTGCCCGTCCATTCCGCCGCACCGGCATATTCACGCGCAACGCCCTATTCACCCTCTCCACCCCCTCCGCCGCAGCCTCTCGGTCTGCACCGCCGTCGAAGGCAGCCACTTCCACGCCGTGGCGCACGAGACGGCGCGCAGCCTGCCAGACCGGACAGTTGTCCGAGGCGCGGTGATGCGAGATCCAGAGCGCGCAGCGCGCAGCAGGCACGTCGCAGACAAAGCAAAAGCAGCGTGGACAGAAGAGGCGAGACTCGGCCGGCCACGGGAAGGCGCCGCATTGCGAGCGCAGATGCGGGTAGTCGACCAGAGGTCGCACGCCGGCGCGTACTGCGACGCACTCGAGATCGGCGGGGGGAGTACAGGTAGGAGGGGAGCGGGAGGGGCGGTTTGAGAGATGCGGTGGCGGGGGGTTGGGAGGGGGCTGTGGAGAGGGGGTGAAGGAGACGATCTCGAGGTC